>JARWCS010343351.1:0-11433 GCA_034783895.1 Geukensia demissa | reverse complement strand
TCCGGAAGGGTAAGCAACTCCTGCTCCACTAGTGACACCCGTCGTGTTACTCATTGTAGTAAAAACCAGTGATATTTATCTTTAAAGAAGAAATCGAAGATACCAAAGGGACAGACATAAGTCGTTAAATCAGAAGACAGAAAAGACCATGGCAAATAAAAAAGAAACGAAAGAAATAGTACGCGGTAATCGGTGTTTGTCACCGGTATAGGAACGGATTTGTTGTCACGTCAGTGGGAAGATATCCATTGTCATTTGTGAAATAGATATTTCGTGTCGGCCAACCAAATGAAATTTGCGACTGACAAATTTCCGGATTGATGACTTAAATCTTTCCTGAAAAAACCCTTGGTTCAGTAGCTTTCTTGTCAACAGCAACCATCTAGCAGTACATTCCTATAAGCAGCACACGCCCTGGAGTATCGTATTAACCGAGATTTATACACTATGTATTCATGTGGGGCTTGAATGTTGCTAGACAAGAACGGAAATTTACAATTGGAGTCATCTCTATTGTCGTAAAGTTTTGTTCTTAACCCGCCCCTCTGTCAATTTTTAGGTGTAAGTCAAGGTATGAAACTGATCTTTCTCCTTTCTTGGTATCCTTGATTTCAAGTTTAATGGGATAGTTGAGTCACCAAATTTAGATCTTTTCAGTAAAAGAACATCATCTATGTAGCAGAACGTAAAACCAAAAGATTGAGCCAAACTTTTCTCTTTTCTCTGCAGAAGGCTTTGTATGAAATCAGTTTCATACTTAATTATCACGGAGGAGTGACTCACATTGTTCACATTCAAGTATTTCTCAACAACTGTAAAACCGGTACCCTACATGTTTGTTCTTTAGTTATATCTTGGATGATACTCCCTAATCTGCTATATTTAAATGAACGAATATGGAATATATGCCAGAAAGATAAAATCCCCATTATACATACGCTCATTACGAATATTCAAATCATCATTTAACTGCGTTTAAAGCGCTTTCTTGGAGTTACCTTCATCAGACACGCTAGGTGCCAAAAATAGGAAGATCAGTAAGAAACCTTTATAAATTTCTAGTTACATTCTTGGACCAAATGAAATATTCAGTTCATCGTGTAATAAACGCTGACATAACAATCAGGGATTTTTTTTAAAAAAGCACAATGTTGGAAAGATGTAATATGTATCTTTTTCAACATACATATTTTATAGGGTCGAAGCTATTCTTTTAGTGTTCATGTTGTTAACAATGTTGTATTTACAGATCTTTGAATATTGATGATCATTTCATGAATAAATACCTTCGAAATTAATTTAAAGTCGTAAAATATGATTACCAATGTAATGACCATTCATAGATCCGGTAGATTTGCTGGGAAAACAATACAAACCACTAATGTCAACCTTCCAAATGTTTTTTTAAAAACCATTTAAAATAGCAAAATTAAGATTTGGAACACCGAAAAGACAGTTAACTTTCATTATAATTTCCTTAAAATCATTGTACGTACTGTAAACTTTAATTTCTTTTGAATGAACATCATATAACTGCCACAAATGATGCGCATACATCAATAACATGAACAATCATATACAACTTTTAAGAAACTGCACTTTTCGAAGCGGCGTATAACCAAAGTGGGATAATATTCACGATTCAACGCAGTTTACCTATTGTTCAGGTAAAAGTAGAAAAAAGTATACTATCGTCCCAACACATATCCCATAAACGGAAATTATCTAGTTCATATTATTTAAAACGAAAAAGATTTTTTTGATTTTCCTATTTTTTTTCTCTTTTCAAAAATCACATATGTTATTTTATTTTACAGGTTTAACATGTTACAGCTGTGATGATGTTGACCATCCACAACACTGCAATATGGTTGAAACATTTAACGACACTCATCAGGTGCAAAACTTCTACATTATTTTGTCATTGTAAACCACTAGTTTATCTTATATTTCGGGAAGCCCCTAATTTTAATTGCTATTCGGCATACGTACATACGTACGTGAGTTATATCCAGGATTGTATCAGCATGATGCAGACACAGAAAAATGAAACGTCGGTAATTGACTTCACTGTGGAGGGAGACTGTGCAAAGGTTTTGTATTTTCAAAAGTTCCCATTGGACTGGGCTGCACATGTAGCTTTTGGGTATGTTATTCCTTAGACTTCCAGCTGCTCTCAAGTTATATGGAATACAGCAATGAAACTTGGCTCAGTAATTGCATTTGAGATGTAGACTGTGCCAAATGTTTCGAAATTTAAATAAATCTCCAGGGAACTTGGATACATACGTAGCATAAGGGTAAAATATTACTTTTCTTATTCTTATGTCTAAACCAGTTTTGATCTGCACCCAAAAATATATCCAGAACTTTAATAAAAAGTCAATTTTTTTTCATCCGTCTTGCTGGCTTCAATCATCTTATTAAAAAATTACAAGTTATGAAAAACCATTCAGATTCTCAAACCTTAACCACATATAATCTTAGTAAGTATAAAAAGACAGGTTCTATGGCCATTACAGGGGTAAGCTTCTATCATTCATTGATGAAATTTTAATTATCTAAAAATAACAAGTTCAGAAAAATTACTCTAGATAAAGATTACTTGTATATCAGTTTTCACAGTCAAAACGCCATATCTTTTACTACATTTCATTAATTATGAAAAAAACCACTATCCTATGTGGCCTTTCTGCACCAAACACCGAGCTAATCCGGTGTCCTGTTGTTTAACGGTATACTATAGGACACCGGATTAGCTCGGTGTGTGGTGCAGAAAGGCGACATAGGATAGTGGTTTTTGATTTTCAATTTTTCGACGTTGTAAAGCTATGTATTATGGGACCGATTCATAAGTTTTATTAAATAAATTATTTTATTATAAATAACTTTTGATATCCTCGAACGGAGAAGACTACAAATCTATATTTGGTTAGAATTGTGTTTCACATAACTGATACAAAGTATCACTGCAATCTTTGCTCGAGTACTTTTCTCCAACGAGAGCCAAACATTCATGACTATGTTGATGATTATCCCATCTGGTGTCATCTCGATGGAGTGTGTCGCCATTGTCCCAATACCAGTGCAATCTGTGATGGTCGAAAGATGCGCCGAGCCACACTGCATCAAAATCTGTATTAAACATACATTATAGTATATTATTCAAAAGAATTCATATCACACTAAACTAGTTTAACCCCACCACAAGTATCGTGTGTTTGTCCCCTATGAGGAATTCTGGTTATAGATTATTCTTTGTGTTATATGATTAGTTGTATGTACATTTTTTTTATAATAGTCAAGAAGAAGAAGTATTTTTGAGTAAACACGTTTTTTATTTGGTTCAATTTAGACCTTTCTACAAGGAGTGATATTCCACGCTGTTGAAGGCATTGTGAAGACCTCAAGATTTGTAAATTCCCTCAGTCCTTCTTCTCTTTTTGAGTGCAATATCTGAGACATTTACCCCATATCATTTTATTTTAATATACTGAATATATCGAAGGTTTCCTGGGAAAGTTTTTTTTTTAAATTTTACAAGGAATATAGTGAGGTCTTTAATTAGTCTTATCTGTAACAAGACAAGATATAATGTCAAGCTAAGCGACTTACTAAGAAAATAGGCATTCTGAAGGGGTTCGTTTGGAATGGTTCTCTATCGCTTCTCTTTCGTTGCAATTAATATTAACCATTTATTTTTCATTTGTTGTCTGACAACATTTATCGTCATTTTTTCTTTTACAACTATTCGATAAATGACGTTCAATTCACACCCTGAATCATTTTAAGATTTCAATTTTATAGCATATCCGCGCACAGCCCAGCCCACCTCATATCTAAAAATCATCTGATTATGAAAGTCTTGCCAACCACAATTCAAGAAAACAACAAGTAAAGTATATTTTGACATTTAAAATTCGTGGCCTACCGAAATCGAGAGGACGAAAAATGAAACAAAGTCAACGAGGGGTAGTTGTCATACACTGACACTCCCACTAATTATAACAAGTGACTGTTTACATTTCAGCGAATATTTTCTTTAGATTAAAAGCTTTATAAACTTAACACATAAACAATGAAACTTATTAGGCGCTACACAGACCAAACTGTTAAGAAACATTTCATCTCCATTGGACAACGTACAGAGTACTTACAATGCAACTTATGTCGTATTCCGTCAACGATTGCGTTGTGTTCCGTTTGATTTTCGATAACTGCAACTTTCATTCCGTCATGATTATCACAAGATATCTGTACTAAATAATGTGACATTTTATAAGCCAGCAAAGCGAGCTCTTAATTCTAGAAGTGTGGGAAATATTAAGGACAAGTATTTTTAACTATCATACTCTGCTTTCAAAAACTTTCGACAATAGGGCGATATTGAGGTATGCTGAAAATCTCGCGAGACGACAAAAAAAAAAAAACAAAAATGAAAGTCGTTATCGTAAAAGATCTCCATTTACAAAGGTTGCACTATCTCATATCATTGTAGCTTTAGTGTTCAGTGTTGTTTTTTATGTTTGTCTTTCGTTTTATTTTGTTGGCCATGGTCCTGTCTGTCTTCCGACTAAACGATTGCTGTCTGCCCCTTTGGTATCTTTGAATTCCTTTTAGGGACAATCGTTTATCAAACGAACATGACATATGTTAATTAGTCACTCGATAACAGGATTTGTTCTTATATAGACTTAACAAATTTTGAGTTGCTCTCTTTTAGCAGATATGATTTAAAACGATACGTCCCCTATATCATTTATGCAACTATTCTCAAAAGTATTGTTATGTTTGCTTGATAAATGATTTTCTTTATTAAACGATTAGTACTATATATTTGTTTATGGCAATTTATTTGCCCATAAAGAAAGAGATCTGATTAGACACAAGTTTTACCAACTTCTGCATTCTTCTCCCTGATAAAAGTTAAACGATAACATATATATAAATAATTAGAGCATACATGCACATTTAGGGGCCTGGCTGGCCGAGTGGTCTAGGTAGTTGATTTAAACTTACCTGTACAGATCACTGTAGCCTATCACCTATACGGCGTGAGTTCACGTTTGACTTTGTACCATACAAAAACGGGTTGAGTTTAATTCACATCCGACATCAGTTACCTTCCCACGATCGGTGGTTCTCTCTGGGTTCTACAGCTTCCTCCACCAGTAAAACTGACCGCCGCGATATGACTGAAATATTGTTGAAAGAGGCGTTAAAACCCAATCAAACAAACAGAACATGCACATTTATAACTTTTCATACATAAAATGATTACAAATAATGAAGATAAAATTTGGATAAACATAATTAACATTGAAATAGTAATGAACGAGTGCGAAGACAAGTGTAAATGATTCGAGTTTAAAATCTTCGTAATAAGAAACCTTCTTAAAACTTACTATACTTAAAACTTCTTTTAGTAAAGATATGTTTTCTTGTTCCTATAGCTCAACACTACCACGCGTTAGCAAATCAACGATAATAATAAAATGTTCGGGTAACCACCAAAGATTTTTCATCATCGTGTCACGATGATCATTGTATCGGTGGCAATTAAAGGAAAAATGTTTGGTATCCTCGTGTGGTGCCCAATCACAAGATGGATTGACAAAATGTTAATTTGGAAAAAAATAATCATAATTTAAAAATATAGATGAAAATCGAAGTAAAGACAAAACAATGTTTAGTTTTCTAGGACCATAATAAAGATAAATATCTTGGTGTATTGCCCAAATCATGCTTTATTGACCTTATTAACAACCTTAAATATACAAAAGGTTTAAGAGTGTTGTTGGTAATATACAATGCTGGGATTTTGTTTTTGAAATAACGAAAAAATACCGAATAAAATTACGACCAGAGCTTAACTTCTGATGTTTAAGTTACAGTGTGAATCCTGGAAACGTCTACATATACACTGTATGTAAAAACTATTCTACAGACTAAAAGATTTTGCCTTTCATATATCTTAAGTTCGTTGTCAAAATAACAGCATTACCTGCCTCCCAAAAATTTTTTCTATCTTTTATTCACTAAATTGAAAAAAAAAAATTTTGATTTTGTAAGAGATATTTTTTATTAATATATAAATTTTGAAAGGCTTAACATGTCCCTAAAGAGCAATGAAAAATCAAAAGAGTCTTTTTCCAACTAGAATTAAGGTATTATATCTTATGAACCTATCAATAATATTTGGAACATTTTGTTCCGAATCTAACTTTTACAGACTTTACGCACTTTCCTTAAATATGTGTAATGTAAACGACAATTCGGCATTTTCCATAGCAGATTTATTTTAATTTCCCAACCGTATTATATCTTACGAACATTTTGTTCCGAATCTAACTTATACAGACTTTACGCACTTTCCTTAATCATGTGTAATGTAAACGACAATTCGGCATTTTTCCATAGCAGATTTATTTTAATTTCCTAACCGGGAAAGTAATTTGTTTTACTGTAAAATCTTATTTGATTTCTGTATTGCATAAATTATTGCTATTGTGCATTGTGTCATTTGAAATGATAGAATAAAAAAATTAAAATTATGTAGCTTTTTGTGGGGATGTCCTGTTTGTGAAATTAGTCTTATTCTTACGTAATTTCTGGGCAGTAAAGTCGTCTCCAGGGAAGGACATACCCAGCTGACAGTGCAAACCCCAGACGGTTGAGGATAAGCAAGGCCCTTAATTTAGCTAAGTGTTGTCAGATTATTTAGGTCCATGACTGCTACAGAATGCTAAATTCTCCATCAATACTTCTCCTTCCCATTTTCTGGTAGCTGTTACCCTGTTGTGTCCCGTAAAATCCACTTTTTTGTTTTATGTGGTTGTTGAACTTGTTCTCGTCTTGAAAATGCTTGATATTATTTTTGAAGGATGTTAAGCAACCAAACATCAATTAACCTTCTTAACAGTAAAGCTTCTGATCATTCAGATGCAATAGTACTGTAGAAACTATAAATTGGAGTACTTTGCACACTTTTGACTGTATAATTGCAACTGTATTTCATTACGTAATTATGAACAAAAAATGGGTAAATCAAAACAAAACTTCTAGCTCTTTAATAATTTCACTTACGTGTCCACGTTTCCAGGTAAACAAATGCCTTTGTAAAAGGTAGCAATGATGATTCCATATAAAATTATTCTTTCCATGGCAGTAATCTGTAATATTTACAAAGAAATGATGTTTAGTTCCAATTTGCAGAAAATCCCTTTGATCTGAACTGACCTTACGACTCACTGAATATTTTTCACGGTAAAGTCAGTACAGTATATAAAGTTCCAATGAAAAAAGTAATAAAAGACAAAGCATGGCATACTTTATAACTACGTGTACTGCTCAACTTCCACGGATATGCATTCAATCAAACTGTGTATCACACCTTGGAATACGGTAAAACTTATAATCCGGTTATGATACTTTATAAAATGGTAGAATAATTACTGTCTACCTATACCAATTATAAAACAAAAAATATTAACTGGAATATATATCCCAGCACTATTTTGTCTGTTACTTGTGAAGAAAGCCGTAGTACCCGGAGAAAACCACCGACCTTTGGCAAGTAAGTGACAAACTTTATCACGTTTAACGCAACTCTTTTTGTATGGTACAAACCCAGGCGCGAACTCAAGCCGTATAGGTGACAGGCTACAGTGATATATATACAGGTAGGATTAAATCATCTACATAGACCGCGCCAGGGTTCAACCCAAAGAGCTGACCCAGCGCGAACCCCAGGTGGCGGATAGGGGAGGCCCTCTCGTGGGGGTTTGCCATGTTATAATACGGAAACCCTGGCCGTGGATCATAGTGGGTGACGTGTTTGGAGAGTTCCACGCTCCTTGCACGTAAAAAACCCCTTTTGTAGTTTTCGAAAAAGAGCAGGCTCATGCCCCTACAAAAGGCTAAATTTTTTCGTCACTACCCATCACTCCCTTTTTCCAGTGGCAGTTAAAAACCGTTGCCCTGTTGTGTCCCATCCCACCCCTTTTTCGATATTGATAATTGTTGAACTTGTTCTCGTCCTGAATATGCAGGAAATATTTGCAACTGGACGTTAAGCAACCAACAATCAATCAATCTACTTAGACCGCTCGGCCACCCAGGCGCCTCCGAGTACTAATGACAGCACAAGATAACATGATACTGAACATAAGATCGTATGACATCATTACCTCCAGTGATTTTTGAGAATCTTAATAACCACTAGCAAAATACTTTGTCATACATACAAAAACGTACTTGATGCGTCTTACGTATGAGACCAGAGATAGGGATACATTTTATTTCGTCAATTTACTTCCACCACTGGACTTCTGTTTAGATCGGAGTTTTTAGAGTCGCACAGTGCACTAGTGATGAGGACTGTACAAAGGGCTTTAGACCTTGAACTCCTTAATAGCCAAATCCACTTAAGAGGGGGTCCATATGTAGTTTTCTGTGTGTTTATACTAATTTACCAAGCCGGCACTCGACGTTAAATCAACGTTGAAAATATGTTTATTTTTGGTCAGGACGTGTACCAACCAAAATTCAACGTTGGATCAACGTTTATACTTTCAACATCCAAATATCACCGTTGCATCTACGTTGAATACAGGTCGATAGATACAACGCCAAATTTCCACCGTCGTATCAACGTTGAAATTTTGTTGATAAATACAACGTTAAATTATCATCTTAGTAACAACGTTGAAATTAAGTCTAAAGATCGACTATGGATTTTTCCTCGATAAAGTCAAATTAAATATTACAATAAATATAAATGTTTCATGGTTTTATTTTAAATTGTCTTTATTGGATATGATTAAATGATGTTAATCTAATTAAAATCATGGCCTGTAACTACTTCTTTGATGCACGCGCATTTCAAAACTGGAATATGTGTGCATCCGTGAAAAATTTCAAATGTGAGCAAGCTGCTGGTTTTTTTCTGTGCGGTTGTTTGGATCCTTCTGGAATCAGGAATAGACCAGATCAACGATTGATAAGTTTTTGATAAATATTGTAATGTGAATTATTGATGAAATCTTATAATTTGTTATCAAATCGAGACTGCGAAAGCCATGCGTATTTTACACCCCTAACGCGGTCAAAAATTAACAAATGTTTTGTGCTTAATTAAATTATTAAGTTTTATCTGTTTTGCATCAAAATACAATTAATTTTGTTGTAAAATTATATGCTGCTGATTAATTCATATAATTATTTATCGGTGCCACATGTATATAAATTCTTTGATATTTGACCTAGATAAATTATGTGAATACCCACACATTAATTTTATTATCTTTAGTGGTTACCATGGTTATTATTTTAAATATAAACACAATTACCGAATCTGCTCATTGTAATGGTAAAACTTGAAGTCGTGAATGGTTTACAACATTTTTCCGTTTTTTATGTGAACCGGGATACGGTAAGGTTTTATGTAATATGATAAAGCTTAAAATTTTAAAAGTCCTATCAGTATAAGAGGTGTCTTCCCAAGAGGTGTCTATCAAACTTTTGATTGGTTGATTGTTGATTGTTTTACGTCCAGTGGCAAATATTTCTGCATATACAGGACGAGAACAAGTTCAACAATTATCAATATCGAAAAGGGGGAGGAATGGGACACAACAGGGCAACAGTTTTTGACTGCCACTGGAAAAAGGGAGTGATGGGTAGGGACTGAAAATTTATCCTTTTGTAGCGGCATTACCCTTCTCTTTTTTGAAAACTACAAAAGGGGTCTTTTACGTGCAAGGAGCGTGGCACTCTCCAAACACATCAACCACTATGGTCCACGGCCAGGCTTTCCGTATTATAACCTTGCAATCCCCCAACGAGAGGGCCTCCTTTATCCGCCACCTGGGGTTCGCGCTGGATCAGCTCTGTAAGTCGAGCCCTGGAGACCGCTCCGGTGCCCAGTCCAAATTTTGAGAATTACCTATTTCCAGTTATCCAACTTTAGATATGGATTAATTAAGGTGTTGTTTTTTTAGCTCTTAATAGGTGTTTTCAGTAAAAAATGACAAGAAATCAGTTACTGTATGGTATTCCAACATAATAGGAAAATATGCTAAAATTATTACAATTTCAAATTTTTAAAAGAAAAAGGGGAATAAAAACTAAATATCAAATGGAAATTAAAGTATAAAACATTTATATAAAAACTTAAATAAAACATTTTAATAAATTTGAATAATATTAATTAAAATTTCAGACTTGAGATTTTTTAAGAAAAAATAAATATCATATGAAAAATTTATAAAAAAAAAAATTAAATTTCAATAAAATAGAATTATTTTATTCAGTTGTTATTGTCAATCAGATAACTAATTTATTATGAAATTGAAACACAAGAGCAGAAAAAGCATGAACAGAAAACTTAAGTACCAGACCATGGACAACTGACTAACTCAGCTGAATGACAATATTGATATTTTGTATGCTCGTTCATGTTATGTGATACTTAATATTATACAATTATATGAATAATATTTTGTTTCTTTTGAAGCCAAAAACAATTTATTTCCCGAACAAATGAAAAAATACCAGTTTACTATAAAATTAATATGTCAACAAAACAGCTTAATATTATCATACATATCCTCTTATTATACAATATTATTACTATCATGTATTAAAAGTACAAAAGTATCTGAGGAAAAAAAACAAAAATCACACTTGATAGTTACTCCATGTATTAGAAAAGTTTAAATATACAGAAAAATTTTCCAGGCATTAAAAATAAGTTGTTATATTTCAATTGTCACCTAACCCAAGCTATCCAACTTTTATTGTACTACCTGAAATTTTAAAAAGTTGGATAAATGGGAATGAACCGTATAAGACCAAGAGCAAGTATTCAGTCTATATAATTTGAATTTCAGATGAAGAACACTTTGAACGACTGGTGAATTTTAACATGTAAAACACCTGGGGAATGTCTGTGTGTTAACGTTACATTTTATGTTAACCCTGGACGTTGAATGAGAAACCAACGAAAATCCATGCTATAACGAGGAAATGAAAAGTTTGTTCTAAAATTGTTACTACCAACATAAATAGAAATCACCTGTAAAATCGTGTTGAGTCGATTGAAGGGTAAATTAATGCCTAGATTAACACCATAGACAACAGCAAAATTATATTGTTAATTTTTTAAATGTTAACAACATGTACAACAACGCGTACGGTGAAATACCATACACGTCAGCTACTACCTAGCTGGAGTAGTTTCAATGTTGAATATACTGTTGCATTTCAAACGTGAGTTCAACGTTGAAAACTGTCGTTGAAACAACAGTGGGTAACCAACGTTGTTTCATAGTTGAAAATCCGACGTTGTTACAACGGTGGATTTCAACGTTGAACTAACATTTCCAATCAAACTAATCATTCAACGTCGTTTCAACGTTAGGGTTCAACGTT
>JARWCS010343311.1:0-11434 GCA_034783895.1 Geukensia demissa | reverse complement strand
CTTGTTTTCGTCCTGAATATGCATGAAATATTTGCCACTGGACGTTAAACAACAATCAATCAATCAATCAATCTTATTTAACTGTTCTCTTATATCATCTTGCAAGCATTATCTGACATTTCCTTACAAGAATTGTGCTTGACAAAGTCTAGCCATACCTATTTCTAATGCAAGGTCAAAAATAAAAATCTCTTCATCATTACTAAACGCTGGAATACACTCGCCTGTATATTCAGAGTCTTTTTATGGTAAAAAAAAAAACATAACCCACCACTTTATTTTAACTGGTCGATCCCTAGCACCATTGATTTCAATGTTTTTCACATAACATAGACTGGGCATAGACAATTAATTTAGCAAACCAAAAACCAATGTTTGACACGAACATGGCTTGTTACTTAGGTTATATGCCAAATATTATACGAGCACATATCAGAAGCCTTCATGAAATATAAAAATGGTAATATTTCATTATTACATGGGCGACATAGCAAATCTGCGTTCTCTTGTTGCTATATTATAGTGGATCTGGAACTTCGGACCATTGTGGAACATCCTACAAGGAATTGGAAAAACAAGGTACTCGAAATAAACTCGTTGAAGTAATAGCGTCTTTAGAACGGGTTTTGGAAACGTTACCTTTAAATTTATATCTGCGTTTGAGTGTTGAATGTTTATATGAATATAAAGTTCATGACATAACGAACGACAAAAAGCCGAATCCAGCCAATAAGCTATAAAAATGGTCTTTAAATATTATTCAGTACTACAACACTTGTTTCAGTACTACAGCACTTGTTACGGATCAGAGACGTTTAAGATTCCGTAAAAATCAAACAAAAGTGATTGAATTTCACGACATATGCAAACTCCTGTGGTGACCGATTAAAATGAAAGGGTGTCACATCGCATCAAATTTTAATTACTTTAATTGCAGCCTTTGATAAGTACAAGCCCTGTGAGTATATAAACATGTCTAAAATAAACATTTATCAAACTTATAATTTGATCCTTGTTATTAAATTACTTACTTCAACGATCTTCAACGTTCTAACTTGCTTTTTCGTATAGTTTTTTTTCACAATATTTTTTAACTTCATAATACCACCCAGACCATTACCTCATTGGTTTTTTATGCATCCAGACAGCAAACAATTAAATAGTTTAAGAAACAAAGTTTTGGTTTCACATCTACTGTTAGAAATTTATCGTTGTCAAGTATCTGATCTTTTCTGAGTCCTTATAGAGGAGTGTTATTGTTCACTTTCGATTTAGAAAATAGCAAACTTACAAAAATAAAACAAAAATGTGATAAAGATTTGCTAACAGCGGCGTATCTTGCAAACATCCAAATTAGTTCAGCAACAAAATAAAAAATTGAAATTAAAAAGCTTTATAAAGCATTTAAAAAGCATTTTATTAATGACTACTATTATGTTGAAAAACAAATTTACTTTTCTAAGGGAAAATTTGAGAATTTTTATAAAAGATGGAATAGACTGCTTGGTTTATTTACATGTATAAACTGATATTACTGATACTTAAGTAGAATGAGTGGGTGAGTGAGAGTGTATTTAATTTTCTTTTTTGTAATTTGTCTAATGTGTTCAGTGCAAATTTATATTGTATTGGTGTTTTGTATTGTATTTGTTTGAAAAAATTTAAATAAAAAAAAATATCTAAGGCCATCAATATAGTCAAAATAATATTCCTTTAAAACAGACACAAGCATAGTTAGGATTCAGTTGAACAAGTGATTTAGACTGAGGAAGGTTGGTCATTCTAATCTAAAACATGATCAGCTAATCTAGAGTCCTTCATTCTATTCTTCCCATTATACAAGGGTCAATAAAAGAGTAAATAACATGCAAATTAGAACTAGAGATAAAAAGAATGTGAATGTTCAGTGAAATATTTTTACCACTATCCTCATGTTGGGTTTAAATAAAACATTACACAACACAGACGATGATTTGATTATATTCTATTTAATTTTTTCATAATTAAAAACTGCATATAAATGTCAATGAATTGCTATATGTACAAAACATCTTTAAAGATAGATGTACAATTACTTAATAATACACTCTTATCTCATGGCTGTTATCACTTGAAATAAATTTGGAAATTTGGAGCAAAAATCAACAATGAAATTTGACTATCTTTACTGGAATAAGATAATTTATTCAGAGTATTACTTATGTCATCACTTACTCTGAATTTATGTGAAGATGTAAAATTTTATTGATAACTTTTAAAATTGATAAAATATGTTAAAGATTTTTTTGATCCTTTAAGAATAAGTTAATATAAAAATAAATGATATTGAAAAATCTTTTAAAAACAGAAAAAAGTTTATATCCGATCAGTTTGTGGTGAGAAATCTATCTACTTTTAGAATAGTACACCTTAAATAATTTGTTAATTTTCATCCATTACCTGTTAAAAACAGAAGTGGATAAGTGGAATTTAACATTCATTTTAGAAAAACACATAAGAAAAACAAATAAATTTTGAAGAAAGTATCAAAAAGATTATCATGCTTATTTTAATGCCACATACACAAATATTTAAATTCATATTGTTGTCTTTATAATTTTAAGTGTTTTTTCTTACATGCAGTGTTTTTCCTCATCTATTATTTAATTTCAAAATTGTGAAAAAAACTATAAAAACAAAATCCAAATATTTTTATTTTCATAAAATATAATGGTAACATTTGTAGATTTTAGAAAAATATAAAACAGCATGTCAATCAATTGAACATGTTCTGTATGAAATGACTTACTGAAGACAGGATTTCCTGAAACAGATGTGGTAGATGGCTTTTAATGGGGGGTATTGAGTATGAGTTGTCAGGTATGAAAAATAGGCAGTAGAATTATATTTTCATTAACCTGAATAAAAGAATGTATTGTATTTTTATAAGTTTATTGAACTGAAAGTTTTTAAAAGTATATAACAAGGAAGTGTTTCATTTAAATCTTTAGGGCTTCATTTTGAGATTGCTGTCTGAAAAAAATCATCTTATAAAAATAATGAAATTTCAGTATAAAAATCAGATTTGGTATCAAAAAGGTTTTCTATAACAAAAATATATTATACAAACAATTAAAATATATAACAAACTCAATAAAACAAATTTTCAGCCCATTTATTTCTCTTGTATGATATCATGTGATAAATTAGTTCAAGAAAAATGTCACATGATAATTTCCATTACTTTCACTTTGGCAGTGTGTATTTATTGACTTTTAACTTTCACCTGTATTTCTTTTGTAATGTGTTCCTCTAATTATCCTTATATTTCCCTTTTGCCTGTAATGCCTTATGTGTTACGGTCGGGTAATAGAAGTAGAAGTTTATCAATAAATGGCAAGAATAACTCCTTTTAAATCTAAGGGTTTTTGAGGTTGCTGTAAGGAATGGGGTTTGGGCTACAGGTTTTACAGTGACACTTAGATGAAGAGAAAAAATAAATGTGCTGTTTACTTCATCTAGTATAACATAATATTTTGGTGGTTTAAATCCCATTTTCCCATTATCATAAACACATTTTTTCTCATTGTTCTGATGTTGTATATTAAGACCAAACATTTAGATAATACAATGTATTGCAGTGACTGGACAGTCTGCAATCATCACATCACTATATGCTTTACTGCTAATCATCCTTAATGTCATTAAATAATAATATAATTAAAAAAACCAAAAATACATATCAGCACCTCAAATCATGATGAACACATGCACAACTCAGTATATAAATGTGTATTTATTGCTTTGCAACATCCAAGGTTAATACTGTGTTTTTAGAATTGACATATTATTACATTTTTCTATCAGTTTAACAATGTTCCTTAATAAAAAAGAATAAATTAACCTTGTGCGGTATATCTGAATGTACAGGTTGCCTCACTTAAATTTTGTGATACATTCAAATTTAATTGACTGATTGGTGTTTACCGCCACGTCAGCAATATTTCAGCCATAGACTCAGGAGATTAAACATGATATCGACTTAAATACATCAACATTAAGACATTCCATATCAAAACATCACTTTTTATAAACAGATAAAAAAGGCATTAAAATGAAAGACTAAACACATCATAATTTCAAAGTAGAGTGTTTAGCCAAAACTTTAGAAATGGGTGTTTAGTCAAAACTTAAAAAATGGGGTGTTTAGCCAAAACTTTTGTACCTGGAACCAATCACAGCCAGTTTTGTAAAATCATTTCAGCACTTTATATTCAAATGTATGGGAGCTGTTAGGATTTTAACTAAAGGCTGTCTTAAAAACAATTATATTCATTTTCCACTCTTTAAGGGTTACCAAATAAGATTTAAAACTGTTTGATTACCAGTAGAGTATGTACAATATAATAAAGTTTTATTAAATTTCAATACTTGGATATATATTTCCTCATCTCCTTTAATCATAATATTTTTCTACAATTTCTTATACTTTTTATTTTATTTTGACTCAACAAAGCAAAAACTTTTGGCTCTAAGCAAGAAATATGAATATAATATTTTACTGTTTACAAAATAAAAAGAATTTATATATTTGTCAACTAATATCAACTCTGTTAAACAGGTGCAAAGCTATCTAAATAGATGTATTGGATATCTGCCATGTGACAAAGTTCTGTTGCAGGACAGCTATGTGAAACTAGTGAAAGATAAAAAATACTTGCCAAGGCTCACATTACAATCTGTTTCTTGTTTCTTGTTTGAGTTTGATTTTAGCTGACAAATTTCTTTATCATATCTTATTCATTCAATCTCATATAATCATACCCTAACCATTCAATCACAAAAAAATTATCACAGATTACCCTGAATATTGCACTACATAATGTTCTAGTTATCATAACTTAAATGTTTGTTCTACTTTATCTGAGACCATATTAGCTATGGACAAAGATGACGTAGCAGCTGGAGAAGGGGCATTCCGTACATGTAATATCCGACTGCCTAGATCTCCCTCACCACTGTCAAAAACAAAATCATCTACTAACTGTCCCTCTCTGTCTAAGGCTTGGGCTCTAACTCCAGATGGACCTCTGAAAAATATTCAACATGCACATCAGAATTTAATAGTTATTTTGATCATACCTCAGTATATGTTCCTTATACTAAATGTGAAAAAGATAAAATTACTATGTTTCCATTGATTTGAATTTGCCAGTAAATAGTTTCAAGGACTATTCACCAGCTAATAGTTCAGATGACTATTTATTGGTGACGTCACCAAAGATGTTCAAATCTCCAAAATGCAATGAAAGAGACCAACTATAATCTAGTGGTCAATGATGTCTACATATCAATAATATCAATTCTTTTCTTAGTTGTTTTTCGAAATAATAAAACAGTTATTGACTGTCATTTCTGGAAATAGCCATTTTATTTACCTTTAACTTTTATGTTTCTCTCCACTTCGCATCGGGAAATAGTCAAACCTCAGGAAAAATAAAATGGCTTTTACCCTCAATGCCATTAAATAACTGTATACTAAATCAATTCCCCATGTTCAAATGTCTATAACATCTGTTATTAACATGAGCAGACTGTTTCTGTCTGGATCTTCTGGCTAGCCTTCCAAAAAGGAAACACAGGTCATGACCTCACCATGTTCAGCATTCAAAGATAGAAAGTACAATATCAGGAAAGCTGTTTTCTAACATATAAATGTAATGGATTATGCCCACAGTTGACTCCTACTTGGTGTCCCCGCTGCACTATAAGGTTTTTGTTTTGTGACGTAGCTTGTTTGGGAAAATCTTCACACTAGGAACAAATCTTAAACATAAGTCAACTGAAGAAAATCTGACATCACAAAGCACAAGACCAGACAGTACAGTAACCACAACAAACAGGAGTCATTGGTAGGTGTAATCCATTAATTTAATTAGGTTGGTTTCAATGTTAGCAACAATTTTTTTTATTTCATTATAATTCACATTTCTAATGAACAACAGCTTATTCCCCTGATTGCAATGATCTGGTAACCTTTCGTAACCTACTTCTACTACTTACCTACAAGTAAAACATTATGAAATGTATGCAACTTAAGTATGTGTAAACCTCACAAAAGCTTTTTTTTGTGAAATGGTTGCCTGGGCATTAATGCATAATTTAACCAGTCTGTAATGAAGAAACTTTCAAAAATATTATTCAATTGTTATGAGACCAATATCAAATACACAGCTATTGGCCAAAGTCACTGGTGTCTTAAATGAAGTGATGTATATCTGGACTTCAACACAATTTCTAACTAGAGTTAGTCACATGGAAAATGGAGGTTTCAATGACCAGACTGTAATGCACAGAAGATATAAAACAAATGATTGTTTAATAAAGGTAACCTTTAATGCAGGTTTAACTGGTTATATGAATTATGTATAAATAAAAGATCAGGACCCAAACAGTTTGAAATACATGTTACAAGAGTTATCAGTGCATCACGATCTGATATGTTGCCTTAAATTCTTCAGCAAAGCTTTTCTCAAGTGTTAAACCAAGAAAACTGAAACCATGCCAGTGGCAGACCAAGGGGTTTGTATGATAGAGGGCCACCAGTTAAATAGCAAGAAAGGTAAGAATTCTTTTAATTATTATCATTTCCTCACTTTTTCACAGATAAACTGATAAATTTTTGTTGACTTTAGAGGACAAGTACAATGCTTGTTTCCTGTGATAACAAATATTACCTAGTAACATCATCTCTGGTTAAAGCTGGAACAAATCTCTGTAACTGTCTGACAGTAGCACTAACATTAAATCCTCTATACATCTCCTTTATACCAAAAGCCAGATTTCTGAAGGCAAGTTTTCTCAGGCCACTGTAAAATAGAAAACAGATAAGTGACTTCAACCTGTATAATAAGATCCATTGAAGTGTATATTCGGTTAAAAATGTAGTAAAAATTGATTTGACCATATCCTTAAAAAGGTTGGGTATAAAACATGATAAGTCCAATTTGTTGCAAATCTTAATGAGAATTGTATCCTACATACATGTGTAAAATTTAGTTCCAATCCATTTAATGATTTACAAGGAGTTCAACTGACTAAATCAATACAGTATAAGGATTAAAAGAGAGAAGAATAGCATAAAATTATCTCCCCTTGCTCAATATGGACTGTAGGTATTGTAATGTCAGGATGTACTTCTTATGTGTAGAGTTAAAATGTATTTCACTGAAATGGAAGTGTTATGTTTATGAGGTCAATGAGATTTCATGAATCAACCAGAACAGTATGTAATTATTTCCCCTTGCTGAAGTTGGGTTGTAATTTAAAGTATGTTTCACTGAACTGAGTCTCTCATGTTTTGGCTTTTATTTCTTAAAGCAATAATAAAATTTGAAAAGGAAATTCAGAATGAGATTTAACTATTTTACCGGCAATAGAATTTAGGGTTCGAAATATCACTGGTGTCGTTGTTTGTCCTGTGCTCATGTGAAAATTGCCGATTTTTGTGAAAAATTTACAGTTCTGACGATGTCTAAATTCTTGCATTTCTGGTACAGCCAAGCTTATTTTTCCTGTCACTTTGCATAAATATATGCCAATAGACATAAAACCTATCAAAATATGACTTTTTCTAAAATTCACAAATCCTGCAAGCAAAAATTGATATAATGGAAAACGACAAAATTTCCCAATTTTCCATACGAGTGGAGAAAAACTAAGAATATGTATAAAAATTTCGAAATATGCAGAAGTTACCGGAACTTTGTCTCTGTTGCATTTAAAAGGAATTAAGATTCCTCCAAGAGATTTCTCTAAATTTAAAAAAAAGTGAGAGACTCAGCTCAGTGAAACATAATTTACCTTGTTATATTCAATATAAGCAGATATACATGTATCAAGTTGGAACTGGTATGACAATATGTTTCAACTAATACTAATACTTTGACAGTATTTCATTTCTGTATTTAGAACTTCTTTTCAATTATTACAATAGGGTTGTTTCGAATCATTTCTATTCCGTCGACCGGTTCCGCCTTTTTCATGTCATTTTGACAAAATGTTGGGCATCACGCTTCAGGTTCTCGTGGTTGTTACGTCAGATTTGCGTGTACATCATCAAAGAAATCCTTTTGCAATGCAAGAATGAATAAAATTATTCAGTTAACGTATTTTAAAAGTTGTATTTTGAGAAGAGTGTATACATCACACGTTAAATAAAACAAAATATGGATTACAGTTGCTAGGCATAGAATCGGAATAGTGGTGCCTTACATTCAAGCGAAGTCACATGGTCTGGGAGACAAAAATTAAACAAGACGATGCGAGATGATTTTACCACATTACGAAACGTTTATTGATGTTTAAACACCATTTACTTACTCTAATCTGTTTAACAAGGAGACAAACACTGAAATAAATGATAATTTCTTGCTTTATAAAACTTCCAAGTTTTTGCACTATTTTTTGTTGCAGGGCCTGATTACCATATAAACAATTATGCAATTATTAATTACTATTTCCCCTCTAAACAGGAGCAAAAACAGACCTTTCTTGTCAATTCAAACTGGTTTTGCAGGAAATTCTCATATCTAAACAGAATATATCTTATATATTGCAATTTACATGTCATGGTACCCATTCAAAGACCCTATAAAAGCAGTTTTTAATTTCCCGCAACTTTTTGATGTTATTTGTAGCATTTTAAACAGACTGATGGCTATGGTGTTTGTTGCTTCTTCAAACTGCTGCTTTTCGTTCAGTGTTAAAACTTAATCATATTACAATACTCGGTATTTAACTAGACATTTAAGATTTTTCAATGCAAGTTCATCATTTAAATGGATTGACAATCATAATGATTGGAAATTGGGTGTCTTGAAACAGACAGGAATTTCTTACGCCCTCCTTGTTTTTGGTTGTTTTAAAGGGTCATATTTGAGTTTATATTTTAGTTTTCTGTGTTGAGTTTCTTTGACGCCTTTTGTCATTGTCTTATTCGCAGATTGCCATGTCTACCAGGGCATAATCTAGGATTCACTGAATGGGAGAAGTGACTACTGACTGGTTCCCTGTTAGTCTTCTCCCATTCCCCATTCCTTCGAATACCATAGTGTCATCATGTGTTTGAACTATGCATGCAGATTATAATTGTTATAACTTTGTCAAATTAATTTTTCCATTTCAATTTATTATATACATGAGTCTGTGTTTATGTCTTTCTGCAAAGAGAAACAAAACTAGAACATATGAGATAGTACCGACCCAAGATCACTGACCTTATTTACTTAATGGTAAATTCAGATTTCAAGCAGAAATTCCATGACAAACAAATGACAATCGTTTAGCTATTCTAAACTGGAGACAATAAATGTCATGATTACAGGGATTAGTTTAAAATATTCCTGAAATCTAGTTATCCAATCACAGTGCTTCTGGGTCAATTAAAAATAAAATGCAATTTGAGTTTATTAATCCCAACAAGTTTTCCAAAAATTTAACTTGTGACGTGAATAGAAAATGTTAAAAGACTTTACTACAGATTTTCCGTACAATAAAATAAGCATTGCTTCATCACTCTTCCTGAAGCTTTATTATCCATTACATAATACACAAAAATAAAATTAAGGAATAAATGAGCACAACATAAAAATGCCACATGGAATTTAATTTGATTTTACATAATGGAAAATCCAGAATAAAAAATATCTGAACAACAGCTACAATCATGTCAGAAAGTTAATGCATTTTAAAAGCATAGTATTTGATTTCATAAAAAAACTAAAATAATTTGGAAGTTATACATTAAGTTAATCCAGTTACACATAACAAATTAGGATTACAATTTATCCATTTTGCAGCAGACCAACTATCTCATTTTCTCCCAATAAGCCCATTTTCAAGGACTACATATAAATATTTAAACTCTTTAAATTTTGGAGGTGCAATTTACTTAGTTAATTGATCAATAAATGCTTTTATTTGAATTTCTAGTTGTGTTAAGTTTAGTCTTTAAAACATATAGTCTAGTCAAGTCTGAAATAATTTGTATGTCGACTCCTGGGAAGCAAAATGTTTTTACATGATTTTTTTGCTTATTATCTTATCTTTTACCAGTATTTTCCATCTAGTTTTACTTGTCAAACCAGATTTTACATCAGACATTAAAACCGTAAAGTTTATATACAATTGTATATATAATAAAAGTAAAAGCATATAATTGATATAAAGAAAATAATTTTACCAACTATATATATCAAATTTAAGCAGAGATCTAGGTATTGTGATTGAAATGGTAAAAAAGGCATGATCTTACATGTTGACTTTTTGTGTTAAAGAACATATTGCCTGAATATTTTTAATTGCTTGTCTTGCCCTAGAACTGTATAAGACAACATGAGGCTGCAGCCACCACCTGCTACGTTTGCCTTTACCACAGCTATTTTGGATATTTAACATTTATACACAGTGCTCGAAATTGCCAGTCGTCCACTCATCACAGACAACTGGAATTTGTATCAAGCAACTGAGGAGCCTGGTCATCCATGTACTAAATGCTGGGCAACAACAATATTTCGGAGAATGAGAATAAAAAATCAGTTGACTATGAATTTTCTTGTATTTTTGAAAAAAGGAATTGGTTACAGATCATTGTTGTTTACTTTTTGCATACATTTTTTATATCCAGAGTAAAGATTTCTACAACGCATGCACGGTTAATAAATGGGAGTTCAGGTCCAGTCAGTATTGACTAGTCTCAATCATTCAGATGCTTAAAATTATGATACAAAATATGTTAAAGACCGTCTGTGTAACTGAGACTAGACAGAAATTTCAGTTGCCCGAAACAATTCCAGTAATGGCACTAGAAAGGCTGTTTCAATTTGGCTCATAAAACATTCAGGGCAACTTAAAAATTCTGTCCTGGTTGCCTGATTTTTTTCATTTAGCAGGTCAAGAGCAACCTGTATTTTGTTTTATTTTTAGCAATGTATACATAAGAAAAATCTTAATATATGCTAAAATCCATGAATGACAAATTAAGATATGG
Source organism: Geukensia demissa (assembly GCA_034783895.1). Taxonomy (NCBI): domain Eukaryota; kingdom Metazoa; phylum Mollusca; class Bivalvia; order Mytilida; family Mytilidae; genus Geukensia; species Geukensia demissa. The sequence goes on along the minus strand of JARWCS010343311.1, from coordinate 405 downwards.
AGTTCCAATCGCTTTTCCAAATGACAGCTGATCTGAGAGTATTCCAGGAATTCATCACTCAATCTTTACACTGCATAGCTCACAAATGATCTCCTTATTATGATTTTATATGGCTGTTAGGTGTTTTACCAAAAGGAAACCTGAACGACTTCCAGGAAATTTACTTATGTTGGCATTACCATAATTTCAAATCTGAAGACTCCCTTTTTTATTGACCATCTGAAAATGTTATAGTATGGTTGCCAAGTATTATTTCAAACCAGAGGCTCCCAGGAGCCTGTGATCGCTCACCTGGCTTAGAGTTGCCGAATCAAAGTTAATGTGAACGAAGATTTAACACATTGCTTGATAATTGTCTGCTTGTTTTTCAACATAATAGTAGTCCAATACTGGTTTCTGAAAAGA
>JARWCS010343291.1:0-11435 GCA_034783895.1 Geukensia demissa | reverse complement strand
TTCTAAAACTAAACATTACAACAAATCTGATTTTTAAGTTTAATAACCAAATACAAAGGAAAAGTAAATTATTTCCTTAATGTCGAGGTGATGATAACTTCAGAAAACCAACAGAGAAATAGTAAGGATCACTTTAAATTCAATTTTTGATGAATCAACTTGATATGTTCATTACAATTGTATATAATTGATATCAGTGGTCTTTACTAAACTTAATTATTTGTTACCAATAACATTTTGTCACGAGTTATTTTCCTGTCGTTTTAAAAGTTTAATAACCAATACAAAGGAAAAGTAAATTATTTCTAAAATGTCGAGGGGATGATGACTTCAAAAAACTAACAGAGAAATATTTAGGATCACTTCAAATTCAATTTTTGATGAATCAACTTGGTATGATTATTATAAATGTATATCACTGATATCAGTGGTCTATACTTTAACTTAATTATTTGTTACCAAATAACAGTTTGTCACAATTTATTTTCCTGTCGTTATCGAAATACCTCTAAATGTACCATTTTAATTTAATTCATTACGATAAAGCTAAAATACTATGCACTTAACTTTATAATTGAATTATTTAAGAGCGTTGATTTCTTCATATTTTCCTTCTTAATTCGACATTGAATCAAACTCCCTTCTAATTCTTGTTCTTCATCACATTCTATTTGTCTATACTGAAATTAGGTTTTTAAGCAAAGTGGTTTTTGTGAAAAGAACCATGAAAAGTACGTTTTTACATTTGAAATACCCTTAGCTAAAATTCATAATTCTCCCTTGCATTTGAGCGAGATTGAATAGAGTATTTGGCTGATTTTTGTGAAAGCAGGGAAAGCACGAATTACAAATCAAAAGGACATAATCAGTCGGTAAGGCAACTATTTGTCAAAATATGATTAACTGTTAGTCTGTGAGCGTATGTTTAATGGGTTAGTCGGTGCTGACAGGTTTGACATAGTACGAGTGCAATATGTTAGTAAAATAATAGGTTTCTAGTCGCAAATCTAATAAAAATTTATAAAACGAAGGAATCCCTTGTTTTCCGGAGTTTGTAAGTACTTTTACATTTTCACTTTTCCTCGAATATCCGCTTGGTATTTCTTGACACATTTTACTGTAGCGGACTTCTTTTAACAGTTCCGTCTTGTCCTCGATCTTATCTGTACGCAAAACGTCATCAGTACAGAATAAGGTCTATGAATACAGAATACGGTCTTGATGTCCCGAGTGCAGAAGGTCGTTGGTTCGATCCCCGGCCGGGTCAAACCAATGACATTAAAATTGTATTTGCTGCTTCTCCGCTAAGAACGCAGCATTTAGGAGTAAGAGCAAAGACTGGTCGGCACAGAGTCAGAATAATGTGCCTGGGTTAAGTGGCACGTCTTCCTGCGGACTGTTGCTTTCGTGAGCTAGCACATTAGAAATCCAGCCTAGGAGAAAAGCTAAGAAATTTAAAAACAATTCGAAATATACAAAAGTGACCGGACACTTTTTTATATTGCATTTTATATGATTTGTACAGTTTCCTTCAAGAGATTTTTCCAACATTGGTAAAAAGTGGGAGACTCAGACGTACGTTAATTACCTACTTATTACGCAGCCTTGACAATGTGTACTCCTGGTCACGTGCTAGCGCGTGCAAAGTCCCATTTCCGGCAAATAAATGGTTGATTGTTCAATGTAAAATCCCCGTAAGGGGAGTAAAAAATAGACAAAGCTTAAAATATATCGTGATAACTTCAATGTGAATTGAGTATGCTTGTACTTTTTTCAGTCTACAAAATAAAAACTATTTTATAAGAATACGGTAGACAGTTTTGCTTTCAAACTTATTTACCAGTTCTAAAAAACTCTGCTAATGGGTATAATGGACTCGATACTGCTTTAATGTTGCACTTTGCATTGGATGTTTTTCAAAAAAGGTTTATTTCAAACAAGATCTATCATATGATGAACATATTGGAGAAAGAAAGCGATTTTTTACATAAATTCGTGCATTTATGACCTCTTGACTCAATTTGATGTGTTACAGCACTTGATTAGATTTTGTTCAAACAAAATGTTTTATTTAAAGCATTATTGTGCAGCATCATCGTTTTACTCTTATGTTATCAGAAAAAAGCTTAAAAGATTTAAAGAAATAAATACTTCAATTTAAGTCCGCCAATAAGACGCCTTAGAATATCCATTTTAAATTTGGTGTAACAATGATATTGTCAATAACAATGATATATTATTTTCATCCTGAATATAGTGTACCTAGGTAAAACAACAAATTAAAGACAGTTTTCTATAAATTAAACCTTACTTTAAAAATAGATAACGATAAAAAGGAATCGAGAGAACATCAAAGATGGACAGATTGACAGGCACAGAAATTCGAGTAAAAAATAGGACAAAAATCAATACACGAAAAATTAACTAAAAAGAGTTATCCAGACAATACGTTCACAAATAAACTGTAACAGCAATTCGGACAATACGTTCACATTTAATTTGTTAGAGCAATTCGGACAAAACGTTCACATTTAATTTGTTATAGCAATTCGGACAATACGTTCACATTTAATTTGTTAGAGCAATTCGGACAATACGTTCACATTTAATTTGTTAGAGCAATTCAGACAATACGTTCACATTTAATTTGTTAGAGCAATTCGGACAATACGTTCACATTTAATTTGTTAGAGCAATTCGGACAATATGTTCACAAATAAACTGTTAGAGTTATTCTGAAAAGGTAATCAATCCTCTCTCGTGTTATGACTTAATTAGCTCTACACCAACCAAAGATATTGATATCGACACTATCATTTGTAGAGATTTATTTACAAGAATATTCCAACCCATGAATTTCAATGAAAAAACGAATCTCTACGTTGCTCTAAGCAAGTCACCTTTAAGTTAGAAAAATTATCGTGCATTTATTTTTGGCATTTCAATATGTCTTTGGTCTTATCCTATTGTACAGGGAAAAGTTCATGTTTGGGTGCTCGAATGATATTGGCATAACATTTAACAAGCATTCATCAATTGGTTGTTATTTTCGAAAATGTTTAATTGCAAATATGCTTTGCATTTTCGAACGATAAAAAGTTCAGTACTTATAAGAATATTCAAAAGGAGATGCTGTGTTTAGGACACGAAGGCCACGACTTTTAAACTAGCAAAAGTAAAGAAAGGCATGGGTGGTTAATATTCCTTAATCTAAACTTACTAAACTTAGGGGAAGCAGGAATATAGTCACATAAATACGGGAAACAATTGGAAAATTAAAGTCATCCCGTTTGTCATAAATCTTAGAAATATTTTTTTACCGTTTCGGTCAGTTTCGACGAGTAAATCTACCAATGAAGCAGATTTCGTGTACTCTGTGGTCTCCTTAATTTCTAATTCGCTTGGGTATATATGGCCGTGATGTTAAATGACCGTACGATTAATGAAAGACAAAACATCATCGATATAGCAAAAAGTAACATAAAACGATTTTTTCAATTTTAATTCGTTATTTCGCCTGATTCCCCCCCCTCAAAATTGCCGTTTTATCAGCATTTCTCAAAAGATAAGCATTGTGATTTTAATGTAAGGTTTGATTCCTTTCTCCGATTTTATTTGAAAGTTTGATTTTAAATTTATTGTTTTTGAATCAAATACGAATTTAAATGGTGTTGACATATAGTTTTTCATCGAAAACGATAAATTTCGGATAAACTTATTATTTACTAAACATGAATCTCATTGTGGCTTTCCTTATAAACTGTTCATATACTTTTCTCATTCAGATGAATCAGACGTAACTCGATATATTAAAGGGCAAATGTCAGACAGAAATTTAAATCTGTAACCGAGTTATCCATCTGAAACACTGAAGTTTTATAATGTTTCTTGTCAGGTTGTCGTTAAACACTTAATGGGTTCTAAAACTAAACATTACGACAAATCTGATTTTTAAAAGTTTAATAACCAAATACAAAGGAAAAGTAAATTATTTCCTGAATGTCGAGGTGATGATAACTTCAGAAAACCAACACAGAAATAGTTAGGATCACTTCAAATTCAATTTTTGATGAATCAACTTGATATGTTCATTACAAATGTATATAGCTGATATCAGTGGTCTTTACTAAACTTAATTATTTGTTACCAATAACATTTTGTCACGAGTTATTTTCCTGTCGTTATCGAAATACGTCTAAATTTACCATTTTAATTAAATTCATTACGGTGAAGCTAAAGTACTATGCAATTATCTTTATAATTTAATTATTTAAGAGTGTTGATTATTTTCATATTTTGCTTCTTAATTCGACATTGAATCAAACTCCCTTCTAAATCTTGTTCTTCATCACATTTTTTGTCTTATACTGAAATTATGTATCTAAGCAAAGTGGTTTTGTGAAAAAACGGTGAAAAGTACGTTTTTACATTTGAAAAACCCTTAGCGAAAATTCATAATTCTCCCTTGCATTTGAGCGAGCTTGAATAGAGGGTATTTTGTACATGTTTGTGAAACATCTAAAACAGGAAAAGCACGAATTACAAATCAAAAGAACATAATCAGTCGGTAAGGCAACTATTTTTCAAAATATGATTAACTGTTAGTGTGTGAGCGTATGTTTAATGGGTTAGTCAGTACTTACAAGTTTGACATAGTACGAGTGCAATATGGTAGTACAAGAATAGGTTTCTAGTCGCAAATCTAATGAAAATTTATAAAACCAAGGAATCCCTTCATTACTGTAGCGTTTGACTTTAGCGAACTTTTTTAACAGTTGCGTATGTCCTCGATCCTATCTGTACGCAAGACGTCATCAGTACAGAATAAGGTTTATGAATATGTAATCCGGTCTTGATTACCCGAGTGCAGAAGGTCTTGGGTTGGATCCACGGCCCGGTCAAACCAATGACATTAAAATTGGTATTTGATGCTTCTCCGCTAAGCACACAACATTTAGGAGTAAGAGCAAAGACTGGTCGGCCCACAGTCAGAATATTGTGTTTGGATAAAGTGGCATGTCTTCCTGCGGATTGTTGCTTTCGTGAACTAGCACGTTAGAAATCAGGCTCAGCGTTTCTGTCTAGTACAAAGCGGGGTTCATTCATCATCATTCATCATAAACATGCTTTCGTCCTGAATATGCATGAAATATTTGCCACTGGATGTTAAGCATCGTTAAATCAGTCAATCAATCATTTGCTAATTGTTGGTTGTTAAACTTCTAATAGCAAATATGATATGCACAGAACGAAAACAAATTCGAAATATTTAGAAAATTAAAAAGATGAGTGATGTGTAAGGAATCGAAGGCCTCGACTTAATCTTGGTTAGAACTCGATTGCAAAAATGTTTTTTGTTAAAGGGATTCGAAATTATCGAATGTTCATACTGTAATTGTTAAGTCAGAAGACAGACAAGACCATGGCCAACTCAATGAAACGAACGACAAACATAGAACACACAAAACAACTCCTGCTTCACTAGTGGTACCCGTCGTGTTACTCAGAATACAAGTGACCTTAGAAAAATTATCGTGCACTTAGTTCTTTCGATATATATTTGGTCTTATCTCTACTGATGACGTCATCGTACAGGAAACGGGTTCCTGTCTGGAAGTTTGAATGATATTGACATACCATTGAACAAGCATTCATTAATCTTTTATTGTAAATATGCAATGCATTTTAGAACGACAACTAGTTCGGTTTGTATAAGAATAATCAAAACGGATGCTGTCGTTAGCACTCGAAGGCCATTACTTTCAAAGAAGGAAAAGTTTACGAAGGCGTGAGTGGTTTGCATAGCTTACTTTTAATTTAAATCAACTGTTTTATGTGAAGAAATTGTAGTGTCAGTCGTTTATTTCTAAGGTCACGATTGCATATTTTGGTTTAGCAACCGTTGAACGGAAGTGTCTCCTTCTTTGCTAAATGTGTCAACTCTGTTGGTCAACACTTAATCTACAGTCCGAAATGTAGACAGCCCTTGCTGTTAAAAACACCCAATTTATTTTTTTGGCAACCGTCATTTCAGGGTTCAAGGCTGAAAAGGTATAGTACAAAGACAAAGATTATTATCTCCCCTTTGTGCACTTAACAAATGGCTTGATAAAATGTTATACCGCCAATCAACAGGAAAATATACTCAAGCGGGGAGCATGGTATCCTTTTCAAGCCGTTTCTGTGACATCAACTGTGGTCTACCGACTAAGTCACTGTATTGTGCATATGCTATTAGTTAACGTTTTAGTGCACGTCATACGCTAGGACACCTAGGTTGTTACTGATAATAATGGAAAGTTTGCAATTCAAAAATTTTGTTTGAAGGTTCATATGATCTAGTTGTCAGATGACAGTCATGCTTGGATTGCAGTAAACTTAGCCCCGTTGGCAAATGTTTCGGGTGGTCTATACAGACTCTATCCTCTCTAAGTGTCTAGTAATTATACTGTTTTTTAGTATTAAAAAAATACATATAAGATTTAAAAATTTACTTACTGCCATTTCATCAAGTCCAATCATTAGAAGCCACAAAATGTCCCAACATGATAATACTTTAACAAAAAATTGTATAAGAATGATGTTTAAAATTCTTTTGGGATAATATTTCCATCCTGGATATAATGTAACCAGGTAGACAACAAAAAATTAAAAACAGGTTTACATATTCAACTTATCTTGTTTAAAATTATATCACAATAAAAAGAAAACGTCAGAAGATCGAAAGGTCAATCAAAGTGGTGAAATTGATATAAAATGCGTATGTGAGAACATAACAAAAACAAAATACATCACATACACAGCCAAATGTTTTTTTTTTCTACTTTTTGACTATTATACATTATATTTAAGAAATAAGAATGTTTAAACGCAGCCAGTTAAACCAAATTTAATGTCCTTTTTTTATTTCTGTTTTTCTCATTGTTTTCAAGTCTCTGAGCTGAAGATACCAAAATCGGACGAAATCAGTGAAACAGCACATATACAGGGCTTTTGGGACAGTATTGAACATGCAATTCTACTTAAAGGGATAAACTCAGGTAAGATGTTTTAAATTAAAAGAACCAGTATAGGGAAATAAATTTGTTGCACTATTGATAAAACCCTAACCGTTATATAACTACAATAATTCTTGAAATTTATAGACCAGTGTTTTCTCTTTGATTGTTCTCTTCTGAGATATTCATTCATGGCAAGGTGTTACATATAAACTGTTAATTTTGGTATCACATGCATTGTATCTGTGGAGGAACAAGTATTAACTGTCATGAAGATCATTTTGTTTCACCTTTTGGTTTTTTTCAATTCAAACGTAAAAAGAAGTCTACAAATTTATGATGCAATCATCAAGACAACAGTAAAGCAGCGATGTCCAGAATAACAAGATAAACAATTCGGGATGGGGAAACTAACTATTGATTTATTTTCGTGTCCGACTTCTTACAGGGCAAATCAAAGAGGTTGATCAAAATTGTTATCGATGACAGTACATTTTTTTCAGACAAAGATAAAGAATTGGATCTTTAAATCTGATACCTCATAATACATTGATTACGCTAAACATTTTACATAAGACTTATTCGTGTAGTTTTAATCTGAAAGTGTTTTCATGGCGTCGCCGTTTCTGTCTGCTCGACGTCATGAACAGTCGAATCACTTTAGACAATTTCCGTCTTTCATCAAATTTGACTGGTTAATATAGTCTGCCAAGCAAACTTTATATTGTTTTCAAGGCTGCACTTGAATTTGTCAGTAGCAGTATGGAATAAGAAGGAATGGGAACTTAATATGTGTACAGCGCATGAATATTCATACATATTGAACTTTACATTCTAAATTTTTTGCACTATTGAAATAAATATTTGCTCTGTTTACATATCCCAGACTGTTTTTGTTTTAGAATCATCAAAACAACAGATGTTACAGCCAACATTTGAGAACTGGAGTCCTTGGGTTGGCGAAAAATCTAGGATTGGAGAAAGAGTTTTCAACACAGAATTCAAGAAATGTGTTGAAAACAGCCCCCAAGACTTGGACGAAGCAATGCCAGAAGAGTTGCTTGTGCATTTACTGGTTGATGAAAAGGTATTTCATAAAACTGGGATGTGTTGATCAATTTTTGGAGATGAAGGAATCTGTTTCATATCCAAAAGCGGTTCTTTTCGTTTATTAATAATAATTGTAAAGACGTAAAAATGAAAACTATGTCGCTTGACGTTAAGAGTCCAACAGCTATTTGAGCAAGACCAAATCGAAACAACAAATGTAATTAGCGAAATATGCCATAGTCATGATAGTGTAACCGGTTCTTAACTTTAACCAATAAATGTACGTTTCTGTGCTTTCGGATTTTGAACCGATAATTTAAATGTAAACCATTTAAAGTTTCAATATCAAAAATGAGAAGAATTACAATAGACCAAGTTTTTTATATATAGAATGATTATTCACTCATTTCGACGGGGCAACTACATTGCTTACAGAGTAAGATAAGTGTGTCACTGAATCAATGTTTTTTTTTTGTTTTTTTAGTTGATATGTTTGTTTGACAGGTATCCAATATTAGGAGAATTTGTAAAGAAGCTGGTGTTAAATCTAACGGATCAGCAATGGATATGATACTGCGATTACGTCAGATGTCCATAACCCGATCTTCGTTTGACAAAGCATACGAAAAGGTTTTTGGTTGTTCAGGTAACATGCTATATGTTAAAGATATTATTTTGTGATATGTTATAAGTAACTCAGGCCCTGTTTTCACAAAAGTTCGTAAGTGTAAGATTGATCGTAAGTGTAGAAACTTCAAAGGAAATCCCATTGTGACGTCAAAATTCACGACAAAAATTACACTTACGATATTTTGTGAAATTGACTGCAGGCTATTAAATACTACGTCGAACTTAAAGCAATAAAGGCTAACTTTATGGCAAATGAATAATTTTGTGTCCATCCACCGTCTGCAAGTCTTGTTTTATATATTAGTAACCCTATGAAAAATGAAATTAAGCTTTTATTCTACAGCTTTATATTTGCTTTTCTTCAATTTTATTATCTACTCTTAGTGTTGAAGTTTACAAACATAGTACAATTAAATATTTATATCTAGTCATTGGGAATTACATCATGAGCTTTCAGTATGAGAGGTTTCTCCATGCATGTGATTTTGTCATTTGCTTTTTTGTTGTACATGTACTGTCTATGTGTATTGGATGCATAACTGAATTATTTTTAATGTTACAGTATGTTTTAACCGATTTTTTTCGATTGATTTTGGCTTTGAAAAGTTATTTGGGGAGGGTATGAATTCAGTGAGATATGTTTTATCTCATTTAGAGTTTTATTATGCTTCTATCTCCACTGGGTTCAATTAATGCTTGTATTATTTTGTAGGTGGATGGGCAGTTGGTTGCTGCCATCATGGTATAGTGTATGGAATAAAAAATCTATTGCGCTCAGAAAGTGCACGAGATTATGTTGACATGGAAAGATCTTTAAAACACAGACCTAACATCACAATCTGTGATATTGCACATTTGGTTGCATCACATGCAAACCGAATTATTCCAGATTTTTATACCCCAAATACTGGACGGTTAGATATTTCAACAGACGAATCAATCTTAGCTGCAGAATCAGGAGAAGTGAGGTAAGTACTCCATTTTTGAACAAACCATGCAGTTCCTATACCGAGGACAACCAAAATGTAAATCCAGCAACAGGTTCTGATGTACATCTTGCCCTGTTTGCTTGGTTCCATCAGGATAACTGTAAACGAAGAGAAGAGGTTCTTCGAAGGTGTTCTTTTTTGAAGGAAGTAAATGGTTTAATTGATACACAGGCAGTAGAACAGCTATTTAGTAAAAGTAAGAGAGATATTTAATTTTTGAACAATATGTCACCATCAAATCATATGTTTGTATTTCGACTAATATACCACCTTCGAAATGAGAAGATAAACGAAATAATGATGGAAAAACAAAAGAAGACCTTTAGCAATAAGATGTATTACAACAAGTTTGGTCAAATTGCTCAGAATATAGACGTAAATGGTTTCCAAGAACAGGGAGAGCAAGGCAAAATACAAAGCAATGAACGTGAAGATGTACCAAGATATTTTGCAGAAGAAATCACCGGTACACCTGATAAAAAGCAGACGATTTTAGAAGTTCACAATTATTTCGTCCCAGTTGAAGATTCAGAAAATATGCAACTTCTCAGACAGCAATTTCATGTACAAGAGTTTTCCTATGTCAAGGAAACAATAGAGGCTATATTTGCATCACTACCTACCTTATCAGATGCCGAGCAAAGGAATTTTAGCAAAAATATCAAATATGCCACAAGTGTTTTATTTGCAAGTGCAACTGATGACCGGCATCTTCAGCTAAAAACAGTAAGAACCCCATACGGTCTGTTTCAACAACAAGGAACATCAAATTATTGTGGTCTTTGCAGTATTAATAATGCAATTTGTATCACTGAAAAAGGCCCGCTCGTCATAATTGAAGAAATGGACGACATTGCTGATAGACTCTGGTTGCAAATGGTGGATAATCCGGCTTATGGTTTAACGTCGGTGACATTAGAACCTATGAGAGATCGAGAAGGGTTTTATTCCTTTGAAGTTTTGCAGGCTATTCTCCAGAATCATGGAAATACAATGATATGTATAAATGAAAATGCAATTCGTGGTATGAGTGCTTTTGAAGTTGGCATGTCGGTTTCCAGACAATTGAAATCTGAATATGGGGAAGTAGTCCTAATAGTAAGATTAAGCCAAACGCAACACTGGATAACCATTAAAGAGATTAAAAATGAAATATATTTACTGGACTCACTCAGCAATGGCCCAGAGGTTATAGATATGACAGGTCTTGGAATACACGTTATTTCAAACATAAAACATCCTGGCGCTTGTTTTTTCTGACACCATCTGAACCAGAAAAAAATACTGATGACTTTAGGACGCAACACTTACAAGAACTGGAACAAGAGAGCAATAGCCCTACAAATATCGATGAAATTGGGGGACTGGTATGTAATGTAAATATACTTTAAGAGAAGGTATTGATTTTTGTTTTATCAAGCTAATATTTCTTATCCCTTATAGGATGTAAAGCTTTTTTCTAGAGTTTATCAAAATGAAAGCGCTCTGTCTTCAATATTGCTGACATGAAGATATAGTATGCAAAATGGTAAATTTCTCATTTATCAGCAATAGGTGGACAAACACCCGACGTACTAAATTGTAGCAATAGTTCGGTACCTATTCTGAGGGGGGGGCAAGGGGGGTCCATATAACAGCAAAACAGCAAATTGATTTCTTTCATAACAGATCACAGGAAACTCAAAATTTCGATAACAGATAACATTGAATTAAAACACATAACAGATAACAGTAAACTGAAAATGTCTCATAACAGTTATGCATGTCA
>JARWCS010343269.1:0-11437 GCA_034783895.1 Geukensia demissa | reverse complement strand
ATTAAAAAACAAATTTATTTGTCTGAGATTATATCATAAAGCTTAAAGAAAATGAAAACGTTCGTCATTCTGAAATTAAATGAATTGTCGAAAATCCAAATATAATTTAAAAAAAAAATACTTACGAAGCCATATCCTCGACTTTTTCCCGTCTGTCGGTCTGTAATTACAACGGCTTCTTCGATGTCCCCGAATTTATCGAAGAATTCTCGTAATGACTTGTCCGTTGTATGGTACGGCAGTCCACCAACAAATATTTTTGTAAGTGTTGTGTCCTTCTGTGTAATAGTATTAGCCATTTTGATTTATAAATAAAATAAATAAATAAACAAATAACACTAAAAAATTATTAACAGCACAATAAAAACTTAATATCACTGGTGAAAAACGTTTAAACTCTCCAGTGGCGCTTCGTGAAAGAAATTGTATCCTAACTAAATCTGCGACTAGTTTTTTTCTGTATTTTGTAACTTAGTATCGCAATGTCATTCCACGTTTTTCATCATTTGGCACACAAACTAGAAATCGCTAAAACCGTTATTGTGATATGGGATATATGAGCTGATAAGCTCCGCCCATTTCCAATATGTATTAGCCACGTGCTATGCCCCGCCTTCATGACCTCCCTTGAGCTTTATGGGTATCAAATTTACCTTGCGTATCTGATTTTTTCACGCTTCTTTTTTTACATTATAAGGTTTAAAATTTTATGTAAGCAGTAAAAAAATATTTAGGCTTATTTGAAATGCAAAATTATTTCAAAAGATTCTCCGTGACAATAAATTTATAACAATTTTTTTTACCCGTTACATACATTTTGTGTTACGAATTAGACACGTTTTGGCATGTTCCCAATTTTAACGTATAAGGACTATCAAAATATTGGATTTAACCTGTCACATTTAATCTAAATAATTTTATTGCTGTTTACAATCTTTATAAAGCGAAGAAATTTTAAAATGGCAAAATCTGTTCAATTTCAAAAAAGTTTGTTCAATATATTTTGTGAGTTTTATTTCAAGAATATTTTCATCTTGTACTAAACATATGCAATCAGCAGACGGCATAATCTCATTTGCATATTACTTTATATGCTAATTAATTGACTGACATTGCGATGGATACCGATAATCTACGTCATTCGGGATGCCTCATGCATTGAAACAAAATGGCTCCCCAACGAAGTTGGACTTTTTCTTTGGATATATTCTTCATTTTTTCGATTTTCTTTTTTAAGTTATAAAATGGATATTTCTCAGTTAAGGTGAGCAGCCGAGTGGATTGTATTTTGGCGTAGTTTGCTGTGGATTTTTTCTTCAAATATATCATTCTCTTTAAAAACTAACCTTCTTGCCTATTTTCTTTCCATTTTATAGATCAAATAAAATATTTTCTTCAAATAAATTCTGCCTTTTTGTGTGTTTTTGTATTGTTGTTCCTCGTTTGGTCTTGTTTTGTGTGATGTGTTTATATTTTTTAGCTTTCCGTGGTCACGTGAATAAATAAACTAAAGAGGGAAGAAGTGGATAATTTTTGCTACTTGCTTGCATTTTAAGGTCATGGGTTATGTGTTGTGTGAGTGTGTTCGTTGTTGTTGGTTTTTCTGCAGATATTTCGTGTGATTATGAAAATCCGTGAAACCTCCAAAAATATTTCTCATCCCTTCTTCTAAAAACCAAACAAATTCCGGGAATAAAATTGAAGAAATTATTATATATTAATAAATAATTTACAAGCAATAGAATCAAATATTAACTTGAATTGTTACACTTATTTTGAATGGGAATTCAGTTATTCCATTCAACATCTAACCAAAATACTGTTAAACATAATATAAAAATAGAGAAATGTGGCATGATTGTCCATGACAGCCATACACCATTTAAAGCGAATATGGGTTAATATGCCAAGAAGCTAGACTTAGTTTTAATGGAGACAATTTCTCTTCGAGGCTAAAAAGCAAACACATGAAACTTTTAGTTGAAGTAACACCACATTGACTGCACAATGTATTTATTCTCTATAATACTTCATGACTTCATGCCCTGATGAGAGGTAACTCCTTGAAAATTTATTCAACATTTCTACAGAAACCAATCAGTTTGGCACAAAAGTATATTTAAGACGAAAGAACAACTTAAATTTATGGTATCGACTCTTTCATTATTTAATAATCATCTGAAAATGTAACAAAATATTTTTATTCTGCTTTTAGCCATTGAAAAAACATTATTTATATTTGACACTGTTATATTTTGGTGTAAGACAGATTAAAACTATGAAGTTTTGTTATTTAAAAATGTGCATTCAAAATTAAAGTGAATTTTGTCACTAATGTCAGTTCCCTAATGTGTCACAATCTTTGACAGTTTTCTCGTTGAAGTGTTAACATATTTCATCAATTAAGTCGTAATTGAATTAGCTAATAATCATAAGAGTAGTTAATATATCACTATGGTTTAATTTAATTCCACGTAATAAACAAAAAACAAGATACTATTAGACGATTTGTTGATATAACGAAATAAACAAACCTATCATTTAAAAAAGATCCTTTTGATTTTTATACGATTTGTGAAAAACCTTTTCTTCCATGTCAAAAATTCGTAAAAATATGACCTTTTATCACAAAGTAATTTATTCTGATGCACACACACATTAAACTTCACATTTTTTTGAAGACATAAAAAAAACCCAAATTTCATCAAATACAAGTTTATCAACGTTGAACAAATATGTGAGTTTTGATATGCTATATGCGCATTTCAAGGAGTAACCTCGCATCGGATGCATTGGAATCAGTTCGGAAAACAAGCAAAAAAATATTTTAGACTAATGTTGGGTATACTTTCAAGATTAAAGTGTATCCATAGAAGAGTGGAGGGGTACCTTCTTCATATTTGAGAATAATATTTGTTCATTTCATATTTCGTCCTTTCTCCCTGTTTTTATGTATTTTGAATATAACTTATTGAGAAATGAATTTTCGAATTTTATTTCCATTGTCTGGGTGTTTATTGAAATGAACATGTGTGCAAATTAAAGAGTTTTAACGTGTCTGGTCTATACAAATAAGCACAGAGGATAAATTCTCTGGTCTTTGTAGGGTTTCAAAGACTGACCCACATTTTATTCAAAAGAAAGAAAAGTGTCGATGTTTATATTTGTTTTATTTGTTAAATTTATATAAGATAAAAAGACCGCTTATTGTTAAACTTTTTATTTGGTCAATGAAGTTGTTGATCTTTGTCAGATGTTTAAATTTCACTGTTCCTTTATGGTGCTAAGGAAGCAATATTGCCGGAGGCCGAAGCACGGTAGATTTCTTATTAGTAGCCAATTTTTTGTTTGAAATATTGCAGTTCTGCATGCTATCAGAGGCATTTTACCAGAGACATTTAATACAATACTTATTATAATTTATGTCTCTGTATAATACGATTGTTATAATACAATTAATATAATATTATATGTCTCTGATTTTACATATATTTATATTTTAATTCTACATACAAAATGAACAAGGTTTAATAAATTCAGAGAATAAAAGAAGTTTTATTCCAATAATACAATGATTACATCATACTGATTATTAAAATATGCAATGTTATAAAATCAGGAATATATAACTCTCTTGTCTGGCACAAATTTATTGCCTTGACCAGGTCAGAGCCACAAAAACAATTTCTTTTAACAAATAATTTAATTAGATGCATATGTAGAATGAATGAACGTTTACTCTGACAAAAACTATGTTAAAGCATATTGTTTAAAAAATGCTAGCCTTTCCCCTTATATCTTTATTAAATATCAAACTGCGTCTTTATTGAATACATTAAATAAATGAAAGGCTCTATGATTAAGAAAAAAATAGTAACCATAAAGTGTCAGAAAATATGGAATTCATTTGTGTTATTGTGTGCGAAGGAATTTATGGCATATTCTTAAGAATTTATTAGCGCTGACAATTCTCGTTAAGGCGTGTCAAACCTGGGGAATGTTTCAATAAACAGACAAGATACACTGCTAATTAAAAGCAGTAGTCCACGAGCCAGTTCGGTCAACATCCGGTGATGGCATGTGACATAATCTCATCTGCATATACACACACGGTCGCAATATCAACAAATAGATTACCGAACCTTGATTTCCATATGGTAGACCCCCCTCAGAGGGTTTCCTCTTTTGCATGATTATCCCCATTGCGTTACAGAGCGATGTTTAATTAGATAATTACTTTTATTGACTAAAAGGATTTGGTTAAGAGAAATCATATGATTTTATATTTTTATTTTGGATAGAGATTATCACCTTCTGCACGTGCCAACACTAATTCAATTTGTACATAGTTAATATGTATGTGATAATGAATCTATTGAACACAATACTGAGAAAAAAGGATTCTATTTATTTTTTGTCCAGTTTTTACAGCATTTTCCAAAATAGTGCATGTCGCATTAAAAGAAAAATCACATTTCTGTACAAATTTTCTATGGGTTGCAGCACATAAAAATAACAAAAAGGTGTTTTATTTTGGAAACTACTTGTCACAATTTTTTAAAGGAGTTGAAATCGTTTTATTGGCGGAAATTATCTATTTAAAAGAAAGAATGTGAAATATATTTGCAAAAAGACACAATCGACATATAACATACGTTCATAATAAATATTCAAAGACAAATTTAACTGTTTTTCTGTAATTACCTTCATCAGATATATGCAAGGATTAATTCATTCAGGATCAACTTATTCCTATGCAAGGACTCATATAAAAATAATAATAATAATAAAAAAATTAAATTTCCATCAATATTTAGGGAAAATTTAAATTATGTTAAATATTAATTCACCGTAAAGCCAACCAGTTTTAACAAGGCAACCTAGTAAATAAGATTGCATTTGGGTTTCATTTTCAATATTTTGAATGTGCATTTACATAAATATTAAGAATATTAATGAATTCATCAAGGTTAATGTCCTGAACAGGGATTGACATCACAACTACATGTGTATGATTTTTATTTCCTTTGAAATCCAAGGAAATATTATACATGATGAAGAGACTTCATACACAGGGACGGATAAAGGCGAGAGGGGGGCAGGTGGGCCCGGACTCCCCTTTGAAACGCAATAATGATAAGTTTGGGGTAAATTTTGGTCTTAATTTCAATTAGAAATGGAGAAAATTGATGAATCAAGAGGCCCAAAAAAAGTGCCCCCCTTTTCCAAAAGTCTAGATCCGCCTCTGATACATCTTCATTGTTTGGAGAGTTCGACTTTCTGATGGTGTCTTTCTTTTGTCTGTTAGCTTCAAACTATCAACCATCGTTACTTTAGATAACTTGCTATTAGATTCGAGCAAGTGTTAGTTAGCCATACTTTCCAAATCACATGTCGCCATTTTTTCAAGTTATCGGCCATCTTGTGGTAGCTATATTCGTGCAGATGTTTCAGTTCGGTTTAATTTTCGAAATGTGATATAGGAGAGTCAAGTCTGGAAGGTTTGAGTACAAAAAAAAACATGTTGGTCTTCCCTAAATTTTTTAAACATGTGTTCGTTGTTTTCGCTTTGTTGATTGTTAGCTGATTTTAAATACTTCTTTACTGAAACAGTCGCTTTGTAGATGGTTGGGAAAAATATACGAAAGATTGAAAAATCTATAAAGTGTCGGTGCATTGAATTTTAGCTTGATTTTAAACAACCAAAATTTTGGGAGAAACCTTATGGTTAAATAAAGGTGATGTTCATAAATAATTAGCGGTTAGGGTATATATAGGGTCCGCAATTAAAAAGAAGTGTAATTTTGAAATATGATTAAAACGTACATAATGAAGATTAAGTCAGAAAAGCGCTACTTAATATATAATATTTTGAAAAATCATGGTTCAGGAATGAGTTGCTATCTTATTATTTTCAGGTTCAGTTGACAAACTTTTGTCAAAGAGGTATTGCCACTTCCCCTCTGTATTTGTTTTACTATATTTACAGCAAATTTAGAAGTTTTAGATATCTTTGAAATAAAGCTTAAATTTTAATTACTGTTGTTTGAAATCTTTTTTTAAACCAAAAGAAAAAAGTGTTTTTAGGCAGAGTAAAACTAATGGTTACATGCCACCAGGAACATAATTAATTAATATACACTCGATGTCCGAATATAGTTCCCCTTATAAAAAATAGTGTATTTCAAATTTTATTTTTTTTATATTTTCTGAATGTATTCCAGCAAAGTTTTTACTTGAAATATAAAGAAGAAGGCTTGAACTACTTGTTTTATATAGTTTTTGTAGGCAGTCATAGGTAAAAGTTGTGATTGGGTCCAGGGCAAAAGGGTCAAACTAGGTTGACGGCAGGGGAATTAAACCAATCTGATCCCCTTAGAGACATCCTGTCCATTATCTCGAGTTAGCACTGATAAAAATTTCTAAAAATTTGCTACAATCTCAGAATATGAGTAAACTTTAACTGGTAGCAAACTTTTTTTTAATTTGAGCAGGTGCAGGTTTATTTTTACAAAGAAAGCACCGTGAATAAATTGTGTTCTCAATCAGACCTTGCGTTTGGGAGCAGTTTAAGCTAATTACTTTTTTTAAATTGTGATTACGTACACCAAAAAACCAATATGGTATTGCGCTAAAAATAGAAAATATATAAAAAAAATGAAATAAAAGAAAGAGGAAAAAGTAGTTGTGAATGTCCTTTGAAAAGAAGACCCGAAAATATGCAAGTCATGTGATAACATGCATCAAAGACAGTATTATAGATTAAAGTCGTTAAGCCAAATGATTAGATACATCATTTAAGCATTAAAATACATATAGATAATCATAAATTTTAGACATATTGGACATATCGTTTGAAAATGGCCATACTACTAAAGTTTATCATCATAACAGGAAAGTAACTATATGCTTTATATATCTAAAGGTGTTAATCGTTCAAAATAAACAGAAGCCTGTAGACTTTCCTGCAATTTCCCATTAAAATTTTAAGATATAGTCGCACCCAAATAACCTCATATACTGGAACGTCTGAAATATCCCATATGCTTATTGGCACAACAAGACTGGTTTATGTAACCTGGTTCGCTGTTCAAATAATTTGTATGCTTTTGATAAAACGTGGCAAATTAAATAAACAACACACCGAAAACATATATTTATCTGGTTACGTGAGCTACCAGAACTAAAATGATTAAAAGGCCACTTAATTATGGTCTATATGGATATTATCTACATTTTATCAGAAAAAACTTTGTAGCAGCATGCGTTTTGGCCATATGTGAAGTCCTTGTGGGGAATGTATATCTACCCTTAGATTAAATTACAATTGCCGCCAAATAATACGGCATGCATGTGCATTTCAACTACTTAAAACCTGTCTATACTTTTCATTTAGAATGTTCACTTTGAAACCATAACAGACCAATAAGACACCATTCAGTGCGACATCGCTACGATATGTATATACACTTGCAGCCGCGGATCCAGGATTTTACGTTAGGGGTGGAAGGGGGGGGGCAGGGAAGTGCCCTGGGAGGGAAGGGAGGCAGGGGGCGAAACCCCCCGAAAACTCCTAGAAATTAGGAATTTTAAGACTATTAAATATTATTATTTTTTTTAGGAGGCGCGCGCCAGGTGCACCCCCCTGAATCCGCCCCTGACTTGGTTAGTTGAAGAACAAGCAGACATGTAGTCCACTATAGTAGTATATTTGTTTAAGCTAGGATTCTAAGGCAACAACCATTTTCTTCTCGGGGGAGGGGGACTGGAGTTAATTATTTAACGGCTTAGATTACAGAAAAAAATTTTGATTTTGTATTGAAGCTGAAAAATATGCTTGTCACCTGCTCAAATTCACTGCTGAATTTGAGTATTGTAAAGCTGTGTGACAGTGAAACAGTAAATTATAAAATTTCCCTTCTGCATGAAAGAAAAAATATTTTGCTTTCTTTTTTATAAAATAATAATTTTCCCCGAGGAAATTCCTGAAATTCTTTTTAACAAAATGAAAATCATAGGCCCCCGATAAGAAAATGGTTGTTGCCTTGGTCGAATGACAAGCAGACACGTGGGACTTTATACTGCCTTTAACTATATGACCTATACCTAAAAGGCAATGTACAACCTTTAAAGCGATATGCAAAACACAAATCTCATCATCAGGTCAGCGATTAAGCTGTCTTTCCTTCGGTAATACCTATACTGTTTGGCAGACCTTTCGACAGGAGTATAGCATGGAGGCATTCCGAAATGACCAAATTCTACAGGACATACTGAAAACCAGTCCTGCTGCAATATTATCGAGATAGAATGCGGCCGTAAAAAAGCCAACACATTTGAAACACAGTGGCCCTTAAAAGAGCTACCGTAAGTCACATCAAGACCAATCAGTAAAATTGCAGAAACTCTAAAAAATCAAACCAATTTAAATCAACGTCGATCATTAACAACTAAATTTCTCTTCTTAAAGAACTATATTCCAACAACTAGGTGTAGATAATAAAAAAAACCCGAAGGTCAATGTATGACCTTTAGCATTGCACTGACCTTTAACACTGCACGAGGATACCACAAAAAAAAGCAAAACATTAGGGTCACCAAGGTAACCAAACACCATAACAACTATAATGATGAAAAAACCTGACACTTTCCCTTAGTGGATTATTAAATCTTCACTGATAACCTTATTGACACATTTTTGATTTTAAATAAGGAAATCGGCTGCCTGGGTGTCTTTGAAGATTTGCACATTATATGTCAGCATCTAAAAATCTATCTAAATTAGCTTCTACCGAGCAACTATTTTTGAAGAAAAAAATGTTGTCTCATGAATAATATTGACCTCCACCTACGGCTTCGGTCATCATTTTCATTCTTTAAATCCTAAATCTAATATGTATAAAAATATTAAAAAATGCAAACTCAATTTAATGACAAAAAAAATGGTACGACTGTTTTAAAAGGAACCAAGTTGTTTGAGTTGTATACCAGTCTCAACAAAACTTATTCAAATACAACGCAAACATTTTTCTTGTGTATATACATGACTTTTCTTCTATGGTCTACTATAGACAAACCAGCAGATGTCGTTAAAAAACCGAAACTTTTGTTATATACTCCACAATAAACAATGCGACGTACGTCGTTTGATCAACTGTAAGTTCTTATGAATACACTGCCGGATTACCCAATTTACTTTCGCCTCTCGGTCAATATTTTTGTATTCAGCATTGGTGTTGCCTGATATATTTACCATTGCCTTGTTCCTACATGCTTATTTTCTTTACCTTTCTTCTGGTGTTATTGCCGTTCGTTTTTAGTAAGTGTTTTCTTTGTGGTCGTAGGTTTCCGGAGTAAGCTCAAACGCAATTGCAGGACTGATATTGAATTGCGTGATTTGAGAAATGCGTACCATGTATCCTATGGTCCTGGATAACTGACTATCGGCAAGCTGACACAGGAACCCATGATCGGATAGCTTCACGTTGGTTTCCGGATTTGCCTTCTATTTTTTTTTCGGAGTTCCCTTTTAGTTTTTTTATTTATTCTTTGCCACTCTCTCCCTTTGTTGCTTTTTAGTTTGGTTTCTAGTCAGAGTCTTTGTCATGCTAGTTGATACAATTTGTTTTTCTTGTTATGTTTGCTATTGTTGTACGTCTTATCCCTAGTCTTTGGGTCGAGTAGTATTTGGCATACTCGAATCTTGTCTGATATTCAAATTTAATTTGAAGTTGAATGTAAGATAAAAAAGGACAAACGAACTTTTAAACATTGACCTGACAACACAATTTGCAGATATTTTAAAGTATTCGTTTAGATAAAAGGGTTTCAAATTTTGCCTGTCTTGACCTACATTTATTTCTTTGTTTTACTTAAACATTTTTAAACTTTAAAAAAGTAAAAGTTAAAGCTCATTTAACACGTGGCCTTCGTTGATTAAACGAACCATATTATTAACGAAACGAATTAATTGTAATAGCCAGAAAATCCCATTGTTAAGTTTTTAAAAAAGGTATTATTCAAGATGAAATTCATACAGTCTTCTTAAAACGTTCTAATGAACCATGAATACCGATAAATCGTTTTTATTGTGAAAGTTGGTTAGAAGATTTAAAGATTAAGGATTTAATATACAAAGTCCTGTTATCAGATTCAAAGTTATACCACCGATTTTGTTTTATTTTGAAATAACTTTCATATTTCCAGCACCAGACATTTCTTGTTTCGGCTACAACGGGATTAGGGATTGCTTTGTTAAAATTTGAAATAAGATTTTGGTTATGTGTTTAGGGGTAACATGAAACGTTATTTGAAGACAGTAAGGTTTGGCCAGGAAATTTGTTTGATTTTCTTTTTGCAAATTTTTATGATATATTTAGTTTATAAAATTATAGTTACAAAACAATTAAATTTGTAGTATATTGATTACAAGAACAGACAGTAAAGTTTATTTTTTTAATATGTTTAAGTACCATTCCATGTATGTAGAATACAAAACCTTTTGGCATAGCTTTAATACGGATTTATCTTTATTGTATGGTTTTTCCTATATAATTCTTTGACTTTAGGCGAAACTGTACTCAAGTGTTTGATTACATAAGAATCATGCAAAAAGTGATTTATCCAAAATATTAAAATTAAAATGTGATATTTTGTCTAGAGTATCATTTAATGTGCAAATTTGATGTACATTTTGTTCTTTTAGCCAATCATGGAGGAACCAATTTACAAAGAATGCAAAGCAGAACATAAAACAGGGGAGATAACTCTCAACTTCTGTAAATGTTTCAGGCCACTTCCCCTTGGCAAGTTTGACACAGGAAGTGAGAGGACTTTGCTACGGAGAATGGTGGTTGTACTGATGGTTCAAACTTCAAAAGTTTTATTCCTTTTTGACACAAGAGAGTATATGCATTTGGCCTAACATATGACTACAACAGTGACATAATAAATATACACTATATATACATAAACAAAAACAATAAATATATTTTGTAATCAGATACACGTGCAGGAGCAAAGACGCTCAGACAATGGAACTAATTATCATGTTATGATGTGTGGTTATTGAAGATGCATTCTGGGATAAGAAAAATGAAAGATGTAGTTAATACAGAGTTAATGACAAGAAGACCACATCACGTTTCAATAATTCAAGAAAAGGGCGGAAGTTCTAAATATATACATAGGCGAAGGACGGATTTTGAATGTTGGGGGGGGGGGACAAACTCCGAAATGTTACTCCAAAAATTTGGAGGAGGAATCACATAGTCAATGTTCTGTAACTACTAGACTAGTTACTCATTTTAGCTTACGAATGTTAGGTTGCAACTGACAAAGTACATGACAACGAGTGGGGGCAAAAACATTGTTTTGTTTTCCCCGACCGACTTTCAACAGTGGGAAAAGTATTGCCCCCATGAGCCCGGCTTCTACG
>JARWCS010343259.1:0-11437 GCA_034783895.1 Geukensia demissa | reverse complement strand
TAAAATCATATTATTTTATATCACTATCAAAAGAATAAGAGAGCCACTCTATTAAAGAGTTATGAGAGACTTTAAAAAGTATATATTATATTATTTTATAAAAATCCTCAGTAATAATTCAAATTCTAAACTCCTGACAAAGATAGTGAAGGCTACATTCCTTTTTGTATTTCACATGATAGATGTTCTTTCTGCTGGATTTCGATGCATTTTGATTTGATTTGATTTTACAATGTCATCATTCCAATGCCTGGACCTCGACATTCCAATGCCTATATTCTAATGCTATCAATGAGACAATGAGAGGTAACTCCTTGAAACTGCCTTATAGCAGATTAAAATTGACCATACTTATTCAACATTAGTACACTTGTACGTTTATATCGCAAAACGCAGTTGTGTTGATATCGGAAAACCGAAGGGCAAGTCACAAGGTGAGGCCTAACTTGAAAGACATTGCAAATGTGAGAAAAAAAAACAAGATGAAAAACGACAAAGTCTACATAGCTATAAATAAACTTAGGATGAACTCATTTGGATAGGTAAACAGTTTAAGCCATTTTAAAGACACCCGCCGCATTACCCATTTTAAAATCTGTTAATTTAAAGTAGAGGGGAAGATCAGGATGACAACTCCAGAAACATTATGTAATAGATTCAATTTTCTAATGTATTGTGTTCAGATATAATATGTTAATAAAAAGATTATGTTTTGTTAAGGGAACCGACTGCTACTGTATAATAGAAAGCCTAATTTCTCCAGTGTCTCACATTGCCAAACGTCTCTCCAAGTCGGAGTGTACAGATACCGATAATAGTACAAGTAGAATAGTGATGGACGTGTACAAGAAAGAAGGTTTGTCATTAAAGGATCTACAAGCGCATGTTCAATTTTGTTTTATTTTGATAGCGTCTGAAATCACTTTACTCGATGTTCATTGTACAAATATGCAATTGATATCGTTTAATTTGTTTCCACCTTTCTGTGATGGTCTGTAGTTAGCTGAATAAAAGCAAGTCTACATTGCTTCTGTTTAATTTCTTTTATTTGCCATGGTTGTATATTTTTCACTGAAAGAACTATTTAGGTTTATACATTGCGTTAATTTCATGATTTTAAGGAAATCGTGTCTTCGTTCCGAAGGTTTTAGTTATGTCACGCCGTCTCACAAAAAAAACTTCGAAATTTATTGCATGGATTTAATTTTATATGTCACAGATTGTAATAAATATCGAAGGCATCGTTGATGGTCAGTGTGCCTCGACTGCGAAAGGTCGTATAGGTTCGACCCCTGACCGGATCAATCCAATGGTGGGATGCTGTGTCATGGACAATCCTCTTACATCTCTTTTTTAATATTAAAATTGGTTAGGCTGTTAAATTCAATCAATTAATAAAAAAAGGTTTTAAACTTTTAGAGGGGCGATTTGAAATGTACATCCTCTAAATTAAGGAGGTATGCCCACTTTCCCATGTACTTAATTTACTCATGTTACAAAATTATAATTTTATAGGTATTTTCGGAATGAAGCTTTTTAAAACATTTTTTTCATAACTACATGTAAATAAGCATAAAGAATTCTCGTGCCAAGACTATTAGAGCTGAAAAAATTATGCCAACAAACCTTGCTGCAAGGAGCTGTTTTTTGCTATTTTATCCTTATTTTTCTAAAAAAAATCTACGAAGAACATTAAGAACCAAAATGATATAGTGCTTAAGCGCTGAAGGATAGATGTGGAAATCATCTATAAAAAACTTATTTTGTTTGTGAATGTCCTTCAGGTCGATTTTTTTATGAAATAGCACAAAATTGGCAAATTGTGCGAAAACAGTCTTTTAAGCAGTTCAGTAGGAAATAATTTGTTCAACAGGTCCTGTTAAGCAAAATTTTAAAAATATATACAATGGACTAACTATTCACAAAAGTTCGAGTTTTCTTAACAACCTTTAGAAAACGGCACTACTAGTGAAACAAATACTGGAGAAAATACCTCTTTATGAGTAAGGATGTATGCTTTGTAGGTTGATTCATGCGAAACTAACCGAAGGGTGTTAAACAGAAAAATGTGTTGTTGACAGTCCATGACAATTGTGAACTATTGTAACTAGTAGGTTTACGAACATTTTGATCAACCTGATAATTATGTTCTTCCAATGAAGGTCCGTATGAGCTAACTTACCTCCAACCAAAGCTGAGCAAACCGGTAAAAAAAACCCAGAGAAGATATATTGATTTGGGAATAAGAAACTCCATTTTCTTAGGAATGCAATGATTAAATAGATATTGGCATTCATTACATTCGCAAAAATCTTTTCTTTACGAATTGTATCCTATTCTATTCTGTATAAAGACGTAGCTTTCGTTTGCATATAAAAGAAGAAAAAGACTACATCACACTTATGACAACAGGGTAAGGAACCCAAAACCTGTCTGATGGTTACTAAAAATGATTGGACCAGAAGGGAAAAACTTTTGAATATTTTTTTTATATTAATCTTTGGTGTGTCATCTTACAGGATAATTCGTATTCAATGGAACATTTCAGAAATGCAACGGAATTCTGGGAACGTCATTGTTCTGATAGAATTTCATTGGTCAAGACGTCTTTTACGAGGACGCTGAGCTTGCGCAATGCGTTTTACGAGGACGGAAGTTGAATTTCTGAGTCGGTCTATGATGAAAAGAGTTAATATGATAGTTGATTAACCATCTACACTATCTCAATATTAGAATATATTCATTTTGCTGTTTTCAGAATCTACGTTGACAGTAGATCGATGCCCCATTGCAAGTAATCTTGGTTCAGGGTATGCCTTTACTGGAGCTGAAGACTGTATGAGTAATCTCACTTATTTTTGTGCTCATTTAGATCATGGTAGGTAGTTCAGTTGAGACTTATTTGCCTATCAGTCAATTAATATCTTAAATATTATATCAAAAAACTTTACGAAAATGCCAGTCTGATAAAGATGAATAAAAGAAGGATTAAGTTAGAAAGGCCATGAGACTGCAGTTAATGTTTCAGATAACTATTAACATAAACCTCTGGCTATAGAAATGAGAAATGTGGACATGCCTGAAAAATAATGGTGAATATGCATTAAGTATTGGTATTACCGGTTTGGACTTTTTCAAAATTTCAAAACTTTTTTCGAATGCTTCACCTATTCGCATAGTGACAGCTAGTTAAGATCTTTCAATGAGGACCGCATTAGTGTATACATTTATTATTTTGATTTAATGCTCGACTGACCCCATTCCAAATTTCATTGGTTAATCTGGTATTTTAAGGCAAAAATGTATCTTTTATTTATTTTATTTTGATTTGAGTACGTCTACTACTATGTTTGGATCTGGGATATCATTTGTTTTGGTTTTAATGCTTAAATGACGAAAGGTTACTCATTGAAAATCAAATACAGCATAACAGAATTCCCATTTCCGTGTGGTGATGACACAAATTAAAATGGCCAGTTTATCCTAAAACCAATGCTTACATGTTACATTTTCCAACGACGCCGTGCAGCTAGCTACTTAGCAATCAACAAAAAATATAATTTAGTCGTAATTAGAAACTAGGGCATTAGCCTGCTGCGAGTACATTGAACACGAATAAGCCTAAAAAGAGGAATAAAGAGAAATTAAGAGAGATAATGATAGTCTAAGTTAACTCTACGTCAGCGAATGATCCGAAATTTGCAGGTTTTATGTTCCCAGAAAATGGTTAACTCGACCAAGTGCACTTCTAAACGGATAAAAATATGATATTGTGGACATGGTGGATGCCTTATCCACGAACTAGATTGAGCTTTATTTTCAGAAAAAAACGTATCGTGTTCGTATGTTAGCAGACTTTAATTAAATGCACTGTTGTTGCTGACAGATAACTAGAATATATAGAACTACTCGATTTACTTGTGTGTTTTTAATCGATTTTCTGCGTGAGATGAGTAAATAAAAGCTACAATGAACGTAATGTATGTGAATTGTGCAGCCTGGTAGATGTCCTGGCAATACATTTTATACGATTGGGGACACAGAAGTTGACACTGGGGTCATGTATTAGAGACTATATACTCGAAAATTTTACTTTTTTAACGTTTAAGAATTTGTAAACCCAGACTGAAAGTGACGCTGGTTTCGTGTGACCAAATCCTTACATCAGGTTTTAGATCAACCATTTCTTCAGGCATACCCTGGTTTTTGTAGGGTTCGTGTTACTCCAGCTTTATTTTTCAGTGTAGTGTTGTGTGTTCTATGTTTGTCTGTCGTTTCGTTTTGTTGGCCATGGTCTTGTCTGTCTTCCGACTTAACGATTTCTGTCTGCCCCTTTGGTATCTTCGAATTCCTTTTGTAACCTTTTGATACATTAAAATATCCGAGTCAGGATTTAGGCTGAAACTATAGCATTTATAACTTCACTACAACAATGGATCCAGTCAGGCCTACTCAAGCTGTGATTGCTTAAAACTATTTTTTTTATATATCAGTTTAATCTAGCATACTTTTGAATGCGTATTTTGCTGTTGTCAATTTCGTGATTTTCAACATATGGGTAAAATGATTTTGTCCGTATTTACTTTAGAGGTAAGGCTGAGTGGCCGATGATATGATCATTTCCATTCAATATAAATACGAACCTATGACCCCAATTCCGGACTTAAGACAGACATATAAGACGTTTAGTGGGGTTAAATTAGTTAAATGGAATCCCAATCCTCCCAAAACGATTGGTCTTAGAAATAAAAATCAAAGAGCCCAAAGCAGTAAAAGGCGAATTATGAAAATCATATGGCATTTATTTATTACTCATATTTTATTTATATCTGCTTGACTGGTATGAACAAGGTCATCTTTTTTTAAATTAAGGACAGCACTCTTTAAAGTTAATATAATAACCCCACCCCCTAGCACTGAGCTTAGCAAACTACTGATTGTAAAAAGTATCAGATTACTTAAAATTAAAAAAAACTTTTATTTTATGTCATATAGAATATGGACCAGATACGTGGTATAATGCAGACGAAACTTGTAGAAATATGTCTAGTCGACTACTTCACAAAGACGAGTTAATAACACGTCTACAAAAGCAATTCTGGTTAAGTGGAAGGAACATTAGAGAATTGGATTTTGACGGTAGTACAAAAGGTAAGTATTTTGTTTAATTTAACAGATACGAGGCATTAAGTAACACATTGTGATCGTACCTGAGATTTTTATATTTTGATCTTTGAAAATCTATGCTGGATGTTCTGATTGATCTATTGTTGGTGGCTTAACGTTCAGTGGCAAATATTTCATGCATATTCAGGACAAGAACAAGTTCAAAAATTATCAAAATTATCGAAAGTGGAGATGGGACGGGATACAACAGGACAACGGCTTTTTACTGCCAATGAAAAATGGGAGGGATGGGTAAGTACGGAAAAGTTTTGTAGCGGCATTAATCTTCTCTTTTTCGAAATTGTTTTTTGATTGACAACGTTTTTGAAGAATTTAGTGAGTTTTTAACAGACCGTTGGCATTCCAATGGGCACAAATTGTGCGCCCTACTAGCCGACTTGTTCTTGTACTCGTATAAAGCAGAATTCATTCAGGGACTTCTGAGAAATAACAAACAGAAATTGGCCAGATCGTTTAATTTTACCCTCGATATATCAATGAAGTTTGGTCATTGAATAATCCCACGTTCATTGAGCATCTCGACCAAATATATCCCAGTGAATCAGAAATAAGGAAGACCACAGACTCAACAAAATCTGCTCCATACCTGATTTATTTCTCGAAATTGATCAAGAGAGAAAACTTGTTTCTTATATTGACGACAAACGGGATGACTTCAACTTTCCTATTGTAAACTTCCCATATTTATGTGGCAATATTCATGCTTCCCCTGCCTACGGGTGTTAGGTTTCGCAGTTGATTCGATACTCTCGTGCCTGTTCCAACTATCAGGATTTTTTAAAGAGAGTATTGCTGTTTTCGCATAAATTACTACAACAACGATTTGCGACTATTCCGAATAAGACATCTTGATTTGACACCGAGTTTGACCCTGGGACTTCGCGAAGGGTGCCGCGCGCAAGACAGGCGATCCTTACCCTTCCGGAGCACCTAATTCCACTCCTTTTTTGTAAAGGAGTACATGGATTCCAAGCCTTTGTTCCTTTTGTTTTCGTTTCATCTTCAAGTTAGTTTCAAATATGTCTTGCCTCTTTGAACTATGCATATTGATTTTCTACACTGAGCTTGTCATTGTTTTTACATCAATGGGTGGCACGATGGGTGCCAAAAGTGAGACAAAGACTATTTACACTACCGGAGCACATGAACATACCCTCTTTTTCACAGGTTTCGTGATACTCAAGCTTATATTTCTGTCTAATGTGTTATTAAACATTATAATAAGACATCTTGATTTGACACCGAGTTTGACCCTGGGACTTCGCGAAGGGTGCCGCGCGCAAGACAGGCGATGCTTACCCTTCCGGAGCACCTAATCCCACTCCTGTTTTGTAAAGGAGTACATGGATTCCAAGCCTTTGTTCCTTTTGTTTTCGTTTCATCTTTAAGTTAGTTTCAAATATGTCTTGCCTCTTTGAACTATGCATATTGATTTTTCTTATTGGTATTCTACACTGGACTTGTCATTGTTTTTACATCAATGGGTGGCACTATGGGTGCCAAAAGTGAGACAAAGACTATTTACACTACCGGAGCACATGAACATACCCTCGTTTTCACAGGTTTCGTGATACTCAAGCTTATTTTTCTGTCTAATGTGTTATTAAACATTATAATAGATTTGGACAAAGCGTATAGCAACATGCAGTGCCCGAACGTTGAAGGGTCTTGAAGCCAGTCAAAAGTGTTGGATAACTAGGTATAAAATCCTGCGCTTTCGCTATTTTCAAGCACGTTGTTTCTCAGTTGACAACAAAAAACATTCCAACTTCAATTTCGTACCAATTCTTCCTATGAATACGACCAGTCCTAACAGTAGCTTTAATCACAACACGACGGATGCAATTAATGCAGCAGGAGCTGCTTACCATTTGGAATACCTGAGCATGATCTCGCTAATAAAGCATTTGTGTTGCGATATAAGTTTTGTTTGTTTGGAGTTTTGTATATTGTTGTTTGTTTTTAGTTTTTTCTTTATTATTATGTTTGTTGTCAAGGTCTTGTCTGCCCTCTGACTTAATAGTATAATAAAAACGTTTGTTTTTGTCTAGGAATGTCTATATTCGCTTTAAGTGTATCATTTAATGTGGAAAAGGTGCACCAAAAAGTTTACGTTTCTGTCTAAATTTTGCATAAAAAGAAAAATATACATTTATTCAAGCATTTGTCAATCGAGTCAAATGGTTAGAGTACAATGTTGACATGTTCGTAGAATAAAAGTCCCTCAAAGACAAGCTTTTTGGATTTCCTTAGAAATGCTAGTTTACAAAAAAGAGAGAAACCAAACAAACAAGATTAAATCAAAAGAAGTTCTTGTTATAAAAATCAAATTTATGCAAAAAAAATTTTCTCTTCCGAATTGTGCGAGAGGGATGATTGCCTGAAAAAAATATGTGTGTATTTGGATGGTGTATCTGTCGTTTGATCATTTTAGGGAAGACATACGACACGAGATGTGTGGCACTTAAAAAAGACGAAAGCGCACAGTTAGAATTCACTGTACTGGACTGTTCGAAAAAACTACCAGCCTTATGTATGAACTATTTTGAAGTCGAACAAGGTATCTTCAATGTTCAGTTATATTTATCTGCTCATAATTAACTCAGCATGAATATAAAAAACTTTTTTAATAACAAACATTATCAACAAATGACAAAATAATCACAGTGTTGCCAACTTTGTCGAATAACAGGTAAACTTATTGCCAATTTGCCAGTGCGGTCGATATGCTGATGATATCATTCGAAACTTAAACAGTTCGTTTTTTTAAATCGTTAATAACACAATCAGCACAACTTCACGTCATTCTCTTGCAGTTACTGATATTTTTATTTTTTATTATTATCACGGCCTGTAAGATCACGTGCGACTAAACTAAGACTGTATCATAACATTAGACAGCATGATCAAAATAATGTCAAAATGAAGATAAAACAAAATAAGCTAGATATTTTATATAAATTATCATTCAGTTGCAACTATTTGATAAATCATCACTGTTTAGAAAGTTATGCATATGTTTGTTTACCTATTAAGATGGATATTTTAAGACGATTTCATTTACAATATATTTTTCAAATTTTACATAAATTTCAACACTATTTCTGGCTATCTTATTTCTGTAAATGCTCATATATACTCCTTTAAATCCAGTATTCTGCGGTAAAACTTTTTTGACTGATACAAAACACATATCACAGAGAGCCGTGTGTGATGTTCTGCGAAGGTCATCTTGTAGCTGTTTTAGGTTCAGGAATGTCTTCCAGCATAACCACGACATCAACTAAAATCACTGACTATGATTTTATTCTGGACATTACGTTAAAATCTCCGATATTGGTCATACAGTACATCTGATAGTCAAGAGTGCATTTATCTTTTTTTTTACATTTGTTTTTTGTAATTTCCCTCCACATATCGTTGGTAAACTTCTTCTTAGTAGTGCATATTCTGTATTTAACTGTGGTGTAGCACAATGCAGTACCTATCATTACTGTTAACTTTAAAAGAAACCGCCTTTTAATAGCAAGAAGAGATTTCAAGCAGGGATTGGCATTCTGATGGCAAGACAAGACAAGATGGATTCTTTTATCTTGTCTATCCACTTTCTCCATATTTTTCCGCTAAACATCAATACCTCGACTTCGTGATTGCTATGTGTTGAATCACGGACTTCCTACGTTTTTGGTTCTAATGCTACTGATGAGAGGTTACTCACTGAAATCTACATATAGCTTACCAAAATTGTCCATATTTTTTCAACATTGGTATTTTTAAATTTTTTTACTGACCGTTAGAGGATATTCATTTCCCAAATAAAAACAGCGGGCATTTTCTCCGTGCAGTAGTTTTCTGTTTTTTTCCTATCGCCATTTATGATTTATTTAGGATTCAACACTTAACAAATAAAAGGAACTCATTTCCCGTTCTAGAGCTTCTTAGATACCCATTGTTCTGTTTGCTAAACTTTAATTCCATTTTCTTTATTGTTATGTTTTCAGTAATAAAAAAAAGTTCTATATGTTTTTCTCAGAGTTTGGACTTAAACAAGATTGCAAAATAGAATTTAAAAATAATTACAAATACTATTTCATCCCTGCGTCTACTATTCGTGTAGAAAAATGTTATGTTTGTTATATTTCATTTTGCGCCGTTTCTATTGGTCTGATATTTATAGATTCGGCCTTTTTGTACGGATTCGTTTGATATAATCTTTACATTGACCTGAAACAATTACTTCTTTCAAATGTTGTATTTAATTGTTTTCTATGATAAATAACAAACTGAAAAATACAAATAATGAAAAGCCAAATGGAAAGAAATCATTTTGATATTTAAAATTGAAAAGGAAAATCGTTTTTATTATTTATGATGAATGGACCCTAGGGTCGGTTTCAAATGTAAAATTTAACAACAAAATGGAAATTGTTTGGTGATGATGGTTAATCTAAAATAGCAAGTATAATATTTTAAGTAGCTATTCAAATTTTCCTCTTTCTAGATACAACAGTTACTTATGAACCACCTGTGACCACCGAACTAGAGGTAACCATAGCTACAACTGATGACAATTTGACTGAAGGCAGTGGTATGTTCGACATTAATACAATAATAAAAAGATACATAGCGTTCAAATTAATCGTTTTATCAGTTACAACTTATAATGCAAAATGGCTGATAGAAATTTGCTTTGCTAAGCAAATGATAGTTTTATGTACATTTAAACATTTCGAAAAACATATATTTTGATTGTAAAATTGTGGAATAAAGGATATGCAAACACCACCAAATTGTTACCACTCTTATTTGATAAGGGATAAGTATTTGTTTTTAAAAACATATTAGAATATCGTTCCAATTGATTCACAAATGGCTGCAAAAGCTTAAAATGGGTAAATTATATGAACATGCAATTCAAACTCATTTTGGATGTATATCTATGTCTTTAAGTAGTACAAAAAATGTAGTAAATCGGGCAATGGGTTAGTCATTTCCCCGTTCAATTTTTAGACGTATTAAGCAAATTTTACAAATCTACAATTGATAACAAATACACGGGAAAGCAGTCCTACCTCTTTTATTTATCTCAGAAATCATATAAATAAGGTGACTTTTAAGATGAGGACAACAGTAAAGTCTTTGTCCATAAGGATTTATATAATTCTTGTAAAAATCTTTGTTTTTCATTTACCTTTCTCCATTATTACAATAAATTATACCACATAAATTTTAATTCTATGATTGTTAGATGATTACCTTCTAATTTTGTCAAATTATATTTAAAACAATACTTATTTCCATACTTTATATGAATATATGGAAGCACTCTGCTTAACAAGACATGTTGGCTATAGAAACCATGATTTATTTATTTATTATCTTTTACTTGATTAATTGTATAGGTGAAGTTATTATTAGTTCAGAAGACTACTCAACAGAAATACATGCTTCTACGCTGCCTGACCAGACACAATCCTCCGCAGATCTTTATACAAAGATATACCAGGAACCAGCTGCAAAGTTGCCAGAGGATAACATTTCAAGTAATGAAAAACTTGCATAAACATATGTATAATTTTTATCTCCATCAACCAGATATGAGATACAACCAAATCCAGGTTGAAAATTTGTCAAATTTGTCAGGCTTACACTGAGTTAATCTCCCCCTCTTCAAACAATGTTGATGAAAATCACATCTAATGACGGTTCTAGTAAGAAAAGGGAAAATGCAAGAAAGCTAGATCTTTGGAAAAAACTAACTTTAAAGTGTTTTGCTCGTTGTTCAAGGTCACTAATCATATCTCATCTCCTACATATTTTTTCAAAAACTATTTCTTAAATACACTTGACCCAAGTCCGGAATTTAACTATCCGTGACCCAAGTTTTACTCCTATTGACCTTACTGACGGCAAAACAACAATTGAATTTTTATTATTACGTCAAAATATTTACTATGTGAGGTCAAATTTGTACCGGAAGTTGTGTAATTTGTACAAAGGCGAGCTGGACTTTGAATTCGTCTAACGAAAATTATTCTGACAAAAAATTTAAAAGCACGGGCATCTTACAATGTGAGCTCAATAGGGCCATGTGAGCTATTCTCATCACTTTGCGTCCGTCGTCGTCGTCGGCGTCGTCTGTTAACTTTTTACATTTTCATCTTCTTCTCTGAAAGAAACTACAAAGTGGATTGAATTGTTACTTTGCAGAAATGATTGTTAGATGGTCCTGTACTTAACTTGTGAATCG
>JARWCS010343248.1:0-11437 GCA_034783895.1 Geukensia demissa | reverse complement strand
ATGTTGTTTGGGATCACCAAATACAGATCAAGTTCGAATTTGGCGTGTTTTGCTTGAGGGGTTCTAGAGTTATGCCCTTAGAAATAGCCAAATTTCATCAAATTTGAGGTTTCCGTTCAATGACTTCTGACAAAATGGGAGGAATGATTTGAAATTTGGATATGTTACTTTGGCGGGGGCATCTGCATGTGTCCCATGGACACATTCTATTCTAAGTTTGAAAAATATGTATGTAAAATGTTTCAAATATTTTTTCTGGGGCAGATTTGAAGTGATGGTTTGCGATGCTGAGGGTTATCTTAAGTTTTCTTGTAGTTTCATATAATAAATTACAGAAGAGGTTATAAAAGATTGTCTGCTTAATCAAGTAATTCCACCATCTGACATTAGAAATGGACATATCCATTTCTTTTTTGTAAAAACTGAGAATTATGCCATAAATAAATAAAGACGTTTTCCCTATGACTAGTATTTTCCCATTACATGTAGGTGATGTTGCACGATACGTTTTGCGAAATAGAATGATATATATTAAGCAGCCATTACTTTTAAAATTGAAGGAAAATGGAGACAGAAGTTGTAAGTATGACGGCTGCCATGTTGAATGGAGACCAAGATGTTGTCGGATTTGTTACTTCCGGTGGAACAGAAAGTAATTTAATGGCAGTTAAAGCATATCGTGATATGGCTAAAAAAATCCGTCCCAATATCCGGGTACCAGAAATTGTAAGTGATGAAATATTTGCATTTTAAATATCTGACCATGCAATTTCGCTCGGTTTTTTCTCGAATCAATATTTGTATATATACATCATGTTTGTATGCTTTAATGATCAGTTACCGTTAATAATTCATGTGGCAGTATCATTTGATCATAAATATGATATTTATATGGGTAGCATAAATATTTGAGAAGGTTCAGTTTGTTGTTTTGTGTAAGTTTTCAGTGTATCAATCATGTTCAAGCCTCACGCTTTGAACTATGCAGTGTTGATCTCTCACATAGGTATTCTACACTGGACCTCATCTGTTTTTGAGACTTGTCCTAATGATTTATTTTGTTAATGAAGGATTGATTGATAGCTGGTTGATCAACGTCCAGTGGCAAATATGTCATGATTATTCAGGACGATAACAAGTTCAACAATGATCAAACTATAGAAAGTGTGGGTGGGTAGGACACAACAGAGAAACGGTTTTTGTCTGCCAATGGGAAGGATGGCTGGATAGAGAAGAAAAATTTAGCCTTTTGCAGCGGCACAAGCCTTCTCTTTTTCGAAATATAAAATAGGAATCGTTTACGTGTATGAAGTGTATTAAAGAAGGAAGCAGTAGTGTATCGTTTGGTAGTTTGATATAGTACAATGATAGGTGCAAATTAGCTTGGATTTGATGACAGGTTTCAGTGAACAAAATAGGCAGCATTAATTTAGCCGCATGTATCTAAACGCAAACCACTTAGTCGCCCTTTCTTCCATTTCAAATTAGTGCAAATTTCAATTTTTTGTTGTCTCCTTGCAAATACACTAATTAATCATAAAAACTCTCTATATTTTTGAAATTCTACACTGCACTGCAGACCCAATGAAGTTACTTTGTTAAATATAGAGCTCTGTTAAGTTCAAATAATAATTTCTAATACATTTTATTTAAGGTAGCACCTACAACTGTCCATCCGACTATTGACAAGGCAGCTCATTATTTTGGGTTAAAAGTAATTCATACTCCTGTTGACAAGAACTTCAAAGCAGATGTTCAAGCCATGAAAGAGGTAAATATGATGAAAAGCGAGGAAGTTGTATACGCAATTGGTTACCTTTATTTGGTTGATATGATAACAGTTTCCTACAAAAATGATATAAAACAAGCGAAAGCTCGATTTCAACATTTGCAGAAAGCACATGTATTTGAAAAACGGCAATGTTTAAGTGTCACGTGTTTTACATTTTTTACTTATTTGGCCGATAGGTTGTACATTTGAATAACCTCCCATTATTTGGTGCTTTTTACAGCCTGCCTAGTATGTGGATAACTATCCGTAATTAAGGCCTTAAGGCAACCTGTAGAAGTTTGTGATTTACACGTTTTGAATGGGTGTCTCACAGACAATCCTAACACATCTCCTTTTTCTATAAATAATTAAATGCCAAATAATAAAAGATTTTATAAATGTGGCATCTATAATTTGGCATGCCACGATATTTTATAGTGAAAAATGATAGATGCAGCCACATTCCTGTATATTTGCCACATTAAAGTTATAACGAAACATATTGCGACGGTGATAACCTGTTGTATTGGATCGGATATAAATATTATTAAAATTCCAAATGCAGCTTCAGTAGTATATAAAAATAGAAGATGTGGCATGATTGTTTATAAGTCCAATCTAAATTTCTACAAGCCTCATTACGGCCTTCAACAATGAACCAGAGTCCATACTATGACAGAAGCTATAAAAGGCCCCGAAATACAAAATGAGAAACTATGCATAAAACACGACAATCGACCTAATCAATCGAAACAATGTTGAACAAATAACAATAAATGACCAATTAAACAACGACAACCACTGGACAACAGGTTCCTGGCTTGGGACAGGCACATGTATATAGCGGGGTTAAACCGGTTGGTGAGCGCTCAACCCTCCCCCTAACCTGGAACAGTGGTGTGACAAAACAGCAATAAAAAACACACTATAAAAATCGGTTGAAATGAATTTAACACTTGAGATTGATACTTGAAACCAATAACAAATATAATTAAAACTTAATACAAGATACAACAAAAGTATCGACCTCAAAAGTGTACTCGCAGTTGCTGTCCCAAAAGCAACCGATCAGGAAACCAAGTTTTCCCTCACAAAGTTTTATCAAAATCTTGAGGGCATTTTGATAGGAATTGTAGACCCTTATATTTCATGTAGGAATTGTGGCTCTTATTTTTGTGAAAAAAAAAAGTCCAAATATTCATGTTTTCTGCAAATATTGTCACAAAATAAATTTCTTACTACATGCATATCTCCATTATGTAATCTAATAATCCACCAAGTTTTATCAAAATCCAGCAAGTCGTTTAGGAGATGCAGACAACACATTGCCCCATAAAGGGGTGAAAAACAACAAGTCCGAACTACCATATCATCCATGAAAATAGTCAACAAATAGTTCCTCACCAAATGCACATCTCCATTTTGTAATCTAACAATTCATTAAGTTTTATCAAATACCTCTTGTTGTTTAGGAGGAGTTACAGACAACACATTGATCCATACAGGGGGAAAAACGACCAAGTCCAAACATCCATTTTCACATAAATTCCTCACCACATGCACATTTCCATTATGTTACCCTTCAATCCACAAAGTTTATCAAAATCCTGCAAGTGGTTTAGGAGTTGTGGACAATGTATTTTTGACAGGCAGACAGGGTGAAACCTATATACCCCCTAAACTTCGTTTGCTTGATAAAACTCCTCTGAAACTGCTAGTCCAAATTGAATAAACTTGACAAAAAGCATTTATGGAAGGTTCTTTACAAAGTTTGTTCATTTTGTCCCAATTAGACACAATACATGGACGATTGTTGTTTCTAATAGGCTGAAACATAAAAATTATCTCCTCTAAAACCACTTGGCCAAAAGGGAATAATATTTTACATGATGCATCTGTGCAAGGTCCTTTACAAACCCTGATCAGACAAAAAACATGGCTGCCATGGACAATTCTTGTTTCTGATTAGCTGAAAATTAAAAAAATCTTCTCCTCTGAAACCACTAGGCCAAATAAAATCAAACTTAAAAAAAGGCCCTTTACAATGCTCATTTTTTCATTTCAGACAAAAAAACATGGTCGCCATAGATGATTCTTGTTTCTGATCAGCTGAAACTGCTAGGCCAAATGGAACTTAACTTTACAGGAAACTACAAAGTTTGGTCATTTTGTCCAGCTCGGACAAAAACATGGATGCCATGGACAATTCTTGTTTATGATCGGCTGATACCTAAAAAAAATTCTCCTCTGAAACCACTTGGCCAAATGGAACAATATTTTACATGAAGCATCTATGCAATGTCCTTTACAAAGCTTGATCATTTTGTCTCAATCAGACAAAAAACGACGCCATGACCGATTCTTGTTACTGATAGGCTGAAACATCAAAAAATCTCCTCTGAAACCCGTAGGCGAAATGATTTAATATTTGATGTGGAGCTTCTTTGGAAAGTCCTTTACAAATAATCCTCATGTCTTCTCGATCGGATAAAAACATGGCAGCCATGGACAATTCTTTTCTGATTGACTGATTCATTACAAATTCTTCTCTGAAACTACTTTGCCAAAAGTCGGGTGAGCGATAAAGCTCAGCCGTCTGAGCCTCTAGTTTCTCAAGATCCGTCTGTATTAGAGCTTATCGCATAGTATGTCAACAGATGTTTTCTTTTCTCATAGAGTTTTAGAGATAAACGGGTTTAAAAAGTCAATTTCGCATAGCAAAATTTTTATAGAGATTGATAGGTTTCCAAAATTCCTTAAAAATGCAACATAATTTACTCCAGTTAGGGGATAAGGGGATCAAAATGATAATGATCACTAATCAAGCCATATTACTGTGTCGAACACTTAACTGTGTCCAGCACATTATTGTGTCCACACTTACCCAAAGGTTCATTTGTTCACCTTTCATCTGTTAACATGCTGCGGGGTAATATTATGCTGCTCTTGCGAAGCACCTCACCTTGATACTGGGGGGGAAACACTTACCTAGACCATATGTCATTAAGAAAGACAAACAAAAAAAACCTGCACAATACCAACACGGTGACCACTGGTGTGAATTAAATGGACAATTACTAGTAGGTAGTGAACAATCAATCGGATTGATCGGTTAGTATTTTACGCCACATCGGCAATATTTCGGCCATACCATGGCAAGAACAGATATCAGAAGCTACACTCCTTAGTCCTAAGAGGATTCATGATGTCTCCACATAGTTTAATAGATATTGGTATAGTACCAGTATAAAGGCCAATAACTATGGAAGTTCGTTCCTGAAACAGGTCAGCAGTCAGTAACATTTGCAGTAAAAAGTTAAGGTATCATGTCTTTAGCCCTTACTGTTGAAATATGTTAGAAATTCCTGGGTTTGGTAAGGTTATTTGGTTATAAGGTTTACAACATTACAATAAAAAAACAACCGAGAAATGTTGCCTAAAATTCAATTTTTAATGAAACATTTAATATATTGATTTGTTTTAATTATCCTTTGAGATTTGTTTATTTTCCTTTCATGATTATGTTCCTTACATTTGCAAACTGCTTCTGGAGAAAAATTGTAAAATGTTTTGAAAATACTCAAAAAGATATATCTGGAACCTTGTCAAATAAGTTTTAGCTCAAGCAGGGTTGTGATCCTGAAAACTATGTCATGTCCTTGTAAACCATCGTATTGAGGAATTTACACGCCAAACGATGCAGCTGATGTAGCACAACATCGAAAATGGAAATGAAGCCATTGAAAAATAAATCGTTCCTTATGCCACACTATTATTATTTGAACCAATAAAGTGACTAAATCAAATATATTCCAAACGAGTTTTATTGAAACTCCATTTAATAAGATATGAGGCCAATCCAAATTTATTTCTTGTTCTTCGGATTCTTTGGGATAAAAATAGGTGCGGGCGAGTGAAAATTTTTGTTTTAATATTTTTTCTTGAAATGGCAGAATATTGGAGCGCAATCTCAACAATTAATGCGAAAACAGCAGTTTAAAATTTTTTCCATTCATTTTTGTATTTTTTTAGGAGCGAGCATTGCTTTAGCAAATTCTTATTTTTATATCTAGGAATAACAGTGAAAGTTTCTTAAAAGTGAGATAAAAATGGAGCGAATAGTTTTTTTTTTTTGAAAGTTTGAACCCATAATATTAGAAGAGAGCGAATCCGTAAACTATAAATAATTTTGGAGTGGCCTGACAGTTTTTTTTAGTTCACTTGACCAGCTTTTGCCATTACGTTTCCTACGTCTTCCGACTACATTTTGTATCTTTAAAACCACTGAATGGACTAAAACCAAACATGGCATGACTGTTTCTTACAAGGTACTGACCAAGTGTTACATTGTTGCCTATCCCTCATCCAACATGGCCACCAGCATGGCACTTAGATTTACATTGGACCCTATGGGAAATTCATACAAGTTTTTCTGGTGAACTGGATGGATTGAAACCTTACATGATACAGTGATGTGATCCAACCTGTCATCACAGCCAAACTTTTGAAACAAAGATCTTTATTTATATGTTTCTTGTAAAATTTGGCTCTATTTAGCAAAGAGGTTTGAGAGATTCGATTTCCCTCTTAAATTGGCCAATAAAAACAAGTTTTACCTATGGCAGCCATGCATATTTGTTCCCAATTGGAACAAAATGAGTTAAACTTTAAAAAAAAAACTCTTATAAGGATGCTGCAGAATAAATTTCATTTCATTTGGCTTAGAGGGTTCGGAGGAG
This sequence comes from Geukensia demissa, assembly GCA_034783895.1. NCBI lineage: Eukaryota > Metazoa > Mollusca > Bivalvia > Mytilida > Mytilidae > Geukensia > Geukensia demissa. The sequence goes on along the minus strand of JARWCS010343248.1, from coordinate 4,927 downwards.
TTTAAGTGTTAAAATCGGCCAATCAGAAACAAAAATTTACCATTTGTTGTTCGATTGAAATAAAATCAAGAAATTTTCTCCCATAGATTTCAGTTCATTTGGTGAAGCAGTTTCACAGTTGAAGAATGCTCTTAACGGCCATGTTTCTAGTCCAATCGGGAAGAAATTAGGAAACTTTGAAACAGATCTTTTTAAATGCTCACTGTCAATATTGGTTTCATAAAAAATTATCAAATGTGGCATGATTGTCCATGAGACAGTCATCCACCAAAATGACAGTCGAATTTAAACTACTAAAGGTCCAATTATGGCCATCAATAATGTGTCCATTACCATAACAAAAGCTGTAAAATGCCACGAAATACAAAATGTGAAACTATTCATAAAACACGACAATCGACCTAATCTATTGAAAAAATGGTGAACATATAGCAATAAATGACTAATTAAACAACGACAACCACTGGACTACAGGTTTCTGGTTTGGGACAGGCACATTAGTATGTGGCGGGGTTAAATCGGTTGGTGAGGGCTCAACCCTTAACCTTAACCTGGTACAGTGGTGTAACAAAACAGTAATAAGAACACATTATAAAAATTGGTTGAGATGGATTTAACACTTGAGATTGATACAGAAAACCAACAACAAATGCAATTAACAATAATACATGATACAACAAAAGTATCGACATCGAAAGAGTACTCGCAGTTGCTGTCTGTTAGTACAAAACCCAAAAGCAACCGATCAGGAAACCAAGTTTTCTTTTCTACGGTGTCAATAAAAAAGTCCAATTGGAGTCAAAGAAAACACGGGTTGTGCAAATATATAGACAGGAAGTAGAGAAAATTATAACAAATATAAACTGTTAAGTTCCGGTGTTAAGCTTTTAACTAGAAAGTCAATATTAGTTCCAATAAAAACTACATTTAAAGATTTATTAATAATGGTGTGACGATATCCTTTACGGATAAGTTAAATTCTAAGACAATGTGGATTCTGTTTAAATTTCCGAGCATTATTTACCCCGTTTCCGTAAAAAGTAGGATGTAATATCCCATGTTTCATAAGATGATTAAAGTACATCCAAGTTTTGATACCAAATTTTTATATTTATGAAAAAAAGTAAATGTTTTTATCAATTTGTGGTAACGAAATCCTTGACTAAATAATATACAGAGATTGCGTTCAATAAAATCTGAACCGTCGCTTCAAAAACGGGCATACCGAACAAGCTGAGAAATATATAGTGGCTTAGGAATTAGGCTGGTTGCTTAAAAAAGTTATATTCAGTATTAAAAATGCCATTTCCAAACTTTTCTTCAAAGTTCCGATAATATATAGTTTCTAAGTACTGTTTGTACTGATTGTTGTTGACCTTGATCTCATTTTAAACGGAATATTAAGCTGAATTTTTTGCAATTCAAAATTTCTTCCTATCTCCTACTTTTTTTGGGATAATTTCCAAAAACTTGTATTTGGACCAAAAAGGTGTTTTAGATGGGGCGCTCTCTATGTCTATAGCGCTTCATCCAATAATTTTGGACCTAATGTAACAAATGTAGATCTGTATTAAAAGCACATTTTCTCCATTACATATCAGCCATTTATTATAATGAAAAATGCCTTATTAGGATCCACGTCCATAACGAATGGTCAAATAATTTTAGGCCTAACATAACAAATGAAGTATAGATATATATATATATATATATATTTGTAAGACAGACACACATTTTCTCTATTACATTTCATTAACCAACTATTTTAGTCGAATATTTAATTCTTAACGGTTGGTCCAATAAACTGGGGTCTCATACAACAAGGATCCCTATACATCTCTATCATACACATATTGTATAGAGAACGACCCTGACTTTCGACCTTCGACATGGCCCTTTTTTAGAAAAAGTCCATTAGTGGCTGATCAATAAAATATCAAAATGATGTGTCGCGAACTAATTTGGTCAGGGCAGTTTGAAAAGGCGGAAGAAAAATAAAAAAAATAACAGAACAAAAATATAAAAGGCCTTCCTTTTGAAAGAACGTCGTTAAATCAAGATGTGGTATTATCTTCTATGAGACAACCATACAATATGAGAATGTCATCCAAGACATCTACAGGTAGCCTAAAGGCCTCTAACAAAAGCTAGGACAAATATCTACACACTAAGGTAAGCTGTAAAAGAACCCAAAATTAGAATTAAATGATATTCAAATGTCAAAATAATCGGTCAATTAAGTGTAAAATTATAAACAACTAACAGTTAAACATAGAAACGACAACATACGCTGGACTACATGATCCTGACTTATGACATGCACATTAAGTAAGTCATGTATGTGGTGGGTTTAAACAGATTTATGAGCACTTAAAACCCTCCTTCATTGGACAGTGGTGTGACAATTCGACGTAAATATTTACCTTAAAAAACAACTGGACCAGATTTAACTTCTGAAGCCGCTACATAGTATGCTGAGAATATTACAAATACAACAAATTAATGATAATTCAGCTTTGTTTTTAAAAAAAAAAGCAATATTGAATAAATAATAAATATCAAAGTTTTATGGATCATTGATTGACCATCATCCATGTTTACCCCTAAAATTTCATATGTTTTTTGAAGCAAAGTTGTGAAATGTCTATATCTGAATTAATTGCCCAGCCAGCCAAAATTCCCCCAATATGCACGGGTTTACGTTTTCTACCGATCTTAACAACCTCAAAAATAATATTACCACGTTTCCAAGGGTTTTCAATGCAATTCCCTAAAGTTCATTCATGACAAAATAATTATAATCAACAATAAGAATAAGGGCGAAACCACTCAGTGCGAACTTGAATAAAGGCGAAAACACCCAGAGCGAACCGGGATTAGGGCGAAACTACTCATGCAGGTGCGAACCTGGTTCAGGGCGAAACCACCCGGAACCCGTCTTGAGTATTAAAATACATTGAGAGCTGTTTGCCATTGCGGACCACCCGGGCCTCTTCAGCCCAGGTGTTTTGGTGGATCCGCATTGTTCATACACAGTTCTAAATGTTCCTTTTCAGTTTTTGTTTTCCCTTGAGGTTGTCTTGTCTATGTCTTTTGTTCCCGTGTCTATACCGACTTTCAAACTTTTTGTCCAAACCTTTGTTTTTTTCTCGCGCTTCTTCTTCCTTTGCCTGTAATAAATTATTATTCCGTTATAGGGCCTAACCAAACGAGGTGTAGCAACAAAATAAGTATAAAATTGGGTGCGTCTGATTCATCTACCGGACAGAATTATGAAATATCCGAACTTGGTTCAAAGTTGTCTATTTATACAACTAAAGGGCAGATAACTCCTCCTAGCAGCAACTCGACCCTCGGAGGTCATGGCATCCAAAGTTGCCCGTCAAGCGGTAAAACAAGGCATAAAAACCGCTAAACCCATCCTATCTGTCGATAAAAGTGAAGCAAGGCGCCGTGTCCTAAATCTCTACAGGGCATGGTACCGACAAATCCCATTCACAGGTGTGTATCGGACACCGGGTCTGCTTTTGTCTCCATCATGTTAAACTGAAAGATTATGCTTATGAAAGGTCTGTTGTCAGTGTTGAGTTTAAATTAGGAAACCCTGTACTTCAGGAGGTTAGGGTTAAGCTCTTTTTAGGTTCATTATAACCTTTGCTGAAATTGACACCTAAACCAACTGAGTACAGAAAAGATCGTACTAAATTGCTTATTTTTACTGATAGCGGCACCCAGATTTACTACATAACTATTCATTTTCTGAAAAATTCAATTTAAAATTATGTGATTTTAGCTGTCTTATTTACTTTGCGTTTTTGAGAAGAGCAGAAATAAGCCAAAATCCATTAATGAGTCATTAATATTTTCGTATTAATTTGAGATTGTCCACATTTCACATTGACTTGAGGTCATTTATTGTCCATATTTGTTTACATCTAAGTACAGGTGACAAAATTGCAAAGTAAACAAGGGAAAAATGTCACTAAAATCTTGTTGAGCTTGTTTATATCTATATATATAAACGTCTAAATAATAGTCAATGAACATTCTAAAGCGTTGGATCGCTGTAGAATGATACAGTACAAAAAAATAAAAATAATAATATAAACGTCTACAAAATGTACAACAACGCAAAATAAAATACATGTACAATTACAATTTAAATAATAACTAAATATTTCAGTAGTAACTGCCTGATTTAAAAACATTTATTTCAATTATTTTCAGATCTGTTTTGAGATCTAAGTTTTGATATTCCATGACATATAGTTTTTTGTAATGCGCATATTTCTTTGCAATTAAGGGACTTCTCAATAAATGGCACCTGTAGCAATTCCATTTAATGCTGAGTGCAGCACTAGGCAGGTGAACTATGAATTCAAGTTTAACATTTTTTCAATATTTCGAGTACCAGTAGACATGGTAGAGCTGTTTATAAATCATGTTATCTGCCTAGTGCTGATCTTAGTTGGAATAGATAGATTTAAATTGTGTGGATATTTTAAATGTTTTTATTTAATACATTATTTCATGTACAAACACATGTTTATATTTTATCTAAAAAGTGCAGAATGTTGAAAGATTATTTGTTTTTTTGTATTTTTTAAAATATTTTTGTTATACAAACTAAAGCATAATTTTTTTGTAACTGAATGTCCACATTTCCCCTTCTTGCTTTAGTTGGTGTCTGCCTTTATACAACTTTAGTTAGTCAGAATTGATTGGATAATTAACTTTCACAGACCAGTCAAATTGTAGGTTTACATAGTTAAAATACATGTATTTATGTTTTGTTTTTGGTTGTTTGATTGGGGTTTAACGCCACTTTCAACAATATTTCAGTCATATCTCGGCGGTCAGTTTTACTGGTGGAGGAAGCCGGAGTACCCGGAGAGAACCACCGACCTTGGGCAGGTAACTGACAAAC
>JARWCS010343237.1:0-11438 GCA_034783895.1 Geukensia demissa | reverse complement strand
AGAAGTTTAAATTCTACTGTCATTTGGTGGGTGGCTGTCTCATGGACAATCATGCCACATCTCCTATTTTTATATGTCATTGTTTTCATGCCAACAAAAGTTCGAGCGGCGTCCTCTACTAAACACATTTCTAGTTCATACGCGATTTGCTTATTTTAGCCAAAACTGTCAAAATCAGAATAAATATAGACACATACTGCTTACCTTCTAATAGCAAATTGGAGCTGGGTTTCGTTAGTCAGAGTCTGATTCATTGTACATGCATCAAAAGTAGCATTTATGACTGAATCGTAGTTAGAACTCAAAAAATTCTTCTGATCAAACCAGTTCGTTTTATTTGAATTTGTTGCATCGAATACGAAATAAACTACCTCACTGAAATTGTTGAAAATAGACATTTTGACCTACAAAAGAAAATGTTTTTGTTGGTTTTTAATATAATTCAACATAAAGGTATAAGTTTTTAATATATTTCAACATATATGTATAATTATTCATCTGTGTTTAAGAAGACTTGTGGAGACTATCATTCTTAAAAGTTTCCCATTTTTTAGTAGAGAAAGCTAGGTCTCTGAAATGTACCCAATATTTTACTTATATGTAAATAAAGTCAAAGATTTTAAGGCTACGATTTTGCTCGAAAAGTGCTTGAGCTTCGTTTGTTTGAGGCTTTACAGTGGAGCTTTTATCTACCCGAAAGAGAATATTAAATAATTTAAAACTTGGGCCAACCTTACCACACTTATGTATTGCGGATCGAAAAATATTAGTTTTTTTAAAAAACACATTACATAAGCAGAAATGTTTGAATAAATATCAGTGTTAAGATACGTTGACAACCAAGATGATGCAAGTAAATTGGTCTTGTCTTATTTATTTTTTTTATTTATTTATTTTTAATTCTAACAAAAGAAATAAATTTAAAAATAGGAGATGATTGTCCATAAGACAGCCATCCATCAAATGACAGTACAATTTAAACTTCTACAGGTCCCATTACGGCCTTCAACAATGAACCAGAGTCCATACCATAACGGAAGCTGTAAAAGGCTCCGAAATACAAAATGTGAAGCTTTACATAAAACACGACAACATTTATTAATTGATACCTATGTAAGACTGTGATTCGAACTCTAAACTGACTTATCATTTCAAATGACAACAATAGTGTATCAAACATGCACGTGCCTTTGCAAGTCGGCTTTGTTGAGTGTGCTGCTACGAATAACTTATTCCGACATCAACTTCAGATTTAAAATTGGCAAAAGCATATTAGCGAAAGCCTTTTCTGTGTTTATAATTATAAATAAGCGATTGAAACGTTTGACTGACATACAAAACAGTAAACATGTATTGGTAAGATAATTCCTATACTAATACCCCTTGGTAAACCTAATGTCGATAGATTCAACAACGATGACTTGTTTTTCTACAGTTTTGATGTTAAAGTATCAATTATCTCACCGAGGCAGTATATTTTAAGATTGAAACAGGCTTGGTGAATTTAGATTTGTTCCATACGCATTTCTAGGAGTAACCTCTTATCAGTAGCATTAAAACCAAAACATAGGAAATCCGAAATCCAAATATAGTGAAAGAAAAATGAAAGTTAATTACGAATACCAAGTTAAATATGTTATGTTGTAAATTTATATATAGTTCGATTCATTCATTACATTCCTGCTTATTGGTCGACCTCCTTTTGTTTAACCTGAGCACCACTGCTTTTTGATTCCTTTGTAGATTGTATGCGTTAGATTTGTTTTGATTTTAGGCTTTAAGATATCTCATAGAGATATTCTACTCTAGACACAACTTTACCTTCAGCAGGTTGTATGTATACCAGTTCCTCAAAAAATCAGATTTGTAATTGATATCCAATGACGTATTAAGTAATTCTGTATCTGTAAGGTCTACGTTTATAGTCTTGGATGACAAATATAAATCCAACGGGTTCTCATGTCCGTTGTTGGAGTATCGGTAGATCATTTCCCATTTAGTACCGTCACCATCTGCGTAAAAATGTAAACTATCTGTCTATGTAAAATATATCAGGTGAAGGAAATAAAATAATATTAAAGATTTCAACATAAATGTCGATCAAGTGTGGTAAAACCCATGTTTTGGAGGCTAGTCTTGTTGGGTTTCTTAAATCCAAAAATTAGCTTTTGAAATTTCATAAATATGTAAAAAAGAAATAGCATTCTTTTTTTATTTGAGGTGGAGGTAGATTAATTCACCAATTTGAATAAAAGTTAAGTGGGTTGTACCCCTATTCTTAGAAATCTTTTACACTTTTGTACTTTCTTTCGTTTTTACTATCAGCTACGAACTTCCTTTTATGTTTGTCGCCTATATGCATATGATATGAAGAAACCGTCTATAACCACTTATCTAATCTGTAGAAAACTTTGCATGATTACGTGTTCTTTCAGAATAAAATCAAACATTCCTGCCTACCAAACAAATTATGGTCTTTAAAATACAAAATTACCAATGTTGAATCATTATGGAGAATTTTTGTTTGCTGTATGTACATTTCAAGGACTAATCTCTCATCATTAGCATTAGAACCAAAACATAGGAAAATATAGTTTGGCATCCTTGACTAGTAAAAATAATAAGCGATTCAGCTGAGCGCATTTTTTCTATCGATGGGTCTAATAATATTGGGCAACTTTGGCGAAAAAACCAGTGTCACCTAAGCATTTGCATTTTAATGGTAAAGGCATATGCCAAAAATTATAAAGGGCTCATAAAACTAATTTTAATAACCAATATCCTTATGTTATCGACATCTGCAGACCGGTTTATTTCTCAATCTTCATGAATACTGGAAAACTAGGTTAACTAAAGGACCAGTGGACTGAGACTGCATTGCTCGCCTAGGGTTTGGCTATAAAATACACTGCCTCGAACCCAAACATTTAAGGAACTATTTGTTCAATCAGGTTAATGTAGGAGATTTCCTTATAATTATCAAGAACCATAAGCATATAAGCATGATAAGTGGTAATGTTTCATGTAAGGTCAACACAAAATATTGTTTTTCAATATAGCAATTGGAAACAAGAACTTATCGTGGCTACCTTAATCTTTTTCAAACAAAGTTAGCTTTGATCATGTCAGCTAAAATTAAAAAAAGCCATAAAATATAAGCTGCATATAAAGCTTCTATTTCAGCTGTGCAAATTATTACACTGTATTAACATATTTCTTATAGGTAGTATACCGTCAAATGATTTTTTACACAATTAAACTGATGAAAAATTCATTTGACATTTGAGTTGACATTTGAAAATCAGCCAATTAGAAATTAAATTTAGAAGTGGCAGCCATATTTGTTTAAGGATCAGGAAAACATGAATAAAGTTATAGTGGTCCTATATCCATAGATGCTTTATTCCAATTTTGAATCCAATTGAGAGGTTTTTTAAAGATTTTCCAATCAAAAAAATAACTGCCTGTGTAAGCCATGTTAGTCGACTGACAGCTACAATTCGCAAACTTTAAAGAAGATATTTCATAGATGCTTTAGGCCAAGTTTTAGTTCCTTTGGTCCAATATTTCAGATGTAGATTTTAAAGATTTAACCAATCAATAAATAAAACTGTTGGCGGTATCCATGTTAATTGATCGACCAGGACAATAGATGTAAATTTTGTAGAGGTCATTCCAGGGATGGTTCAGGTCAAGTTTAAGTTCATTTGTCAAGCAGTTTTAGGGGAGAAGATTTTAAAATTTCGACCAATAAGAAACAAGAACTACCAGTGGCAGTCATTTAAGTTGGCCAACCTGAACGATATATGCAAACTTTGTAGTGGCCATCCCATAGATACTTCCGGTCAAGTTTCAGTTTATCTGATCAAGCGATTTCAGAGCGAAAGATTAAAAAGATTGGATCAATAAAAACATAAACTGTCTGAGATGGCATTTTAGTTGTTCAACAAACACGATATACACGTATGGCAACTTTATAAACGGCATCCCATTGATGCCCCAGGTCAAAAGAAAACGGACGGCAGACGCCAAGAAATGTCAAAAGCTAACATGGAAATGGGCCAGGTGAGCTAAAAAAAAAGAACCATTTGACAAAAACCGAAACTATGAAAATGCAAAACAGAAAGACTTGGATTAAAAAGTAAAATCCAAAGCTTATGACAATTGTTAGCTTTATTCCAAATTGAAAAGATAGATATAAAAATGTAAGAAGGTTTCAGTACATCGACAATAAAACATGTCATGCATGTCAGCACTAGAAAACCAACTGCGTGACTGGTGACCTCCTCCCGAGAACAAAAATCTCTTAGTAGTTGTATATACCTGCCTCTGTAAGATATCCACATATAGAGTTGGGTAGTAAAATTTTAAATTGTGGTTTGTAATGTATGTTTCGACATTGTTCTTTTGTTAAGACCTTGTTGTATTGTTCCATAACACATCATAACACACTCTACAATTAAACATATGGTAACTTGATCAGCTTTTTAAAAGAGTTTCCATTACAGATATAACCATGTCGTTCTTGAAACAAGATCGAGTAGTTTAGACCAGGAATCGCTTCCTGGTGTTTTTATGACAGATACGAATCAACTACCATATTACAGCAAACCCTAACAACGACGTTTATCATATAATATATCTTTGGAATTCTATTTTGTTTCGCAGCTTAGTGTGCAGTTTGAAATTTAAATGACTGTCCATAAGTCAAACACCCAGAACTTATACATTACAGACATCTACAGGTTGCCCTAAGACATTCAACAACGGAAACATATACACAACCTAAGGCAAGCTGTAGCAGCTCACAATATAAAATGTGATACTATGTAACAACTATCGGTCAAATAAATATACAATGAAAAACAAAAAACACTTAAACAGGACAACAATGAAATTAACCTGATTACAGGTTCCCGGCTTGTGACAAGCACATAAAGTCTGTGGCGGTGTAAAACATGTTTGTGTGTCCTGAACCCTCCAACAAACTTGGACAGAGGTGTAAAAAATAACAAACACAAACTATTCGATTCAACTTTTGAAATTGACACACTGTCCAAGGTTAGGTGGAAGGTTTCATTGTTACTTGTTTTACACTGTTTACTTATTTGGCAAATACATTTGACTATCATCACATGCTATTTTTGTGGCTTTTTACAGCTTGACTGAGGTGTAAACTTGACAATTGTGTCCATTATTGTAGGCCTTAAGCAAATTTGTAGAAGTTTGTGATTTACACGTTTTGGCTGGCTGTCTCATAGATATTTCAATTACAAATAATACAATGTATTGTTAATTTGTTAGACTTTGTAAATCGCACAACTAAGGCTTACATTACAATTTTAATTTTTGAGCTCGTTTTGTCTGTGCACGACCCAACAATAAGTAAATAAAAAATCTAAAAAAAAAACATAACTTGGACCAAGTTCTCAGTATCCTTTATAAGCATGTGGGCCACAATGATTTGTGAACAACTTAGAGTTTCTTATTAAAATATCTTGATTGAAACAGAACTGCAAAACATTTAAGCTTTCCAATAAACAGAACTAACGTTTTAGCCAACTGAACATGAATGAACATATTTTTCTTCTTGTTTGAAAAAATATTTTGTTAACATATTTTAGACATCCAATATGAAAATAGGAATAATGGTGAAAAACTGAAACATTTTGGAATTTAAATTAATTTTTATCTTACCTTTGATTGTGAGCGAATTGGCACAAAGAACCAAAACCAAAGAAAAACGAAATGAAATCCAAAGACACATTGCAGAAAGAATGTTATAAAGATATGATATTCTAACTATGATTATTACACTGGACATAATTGATTTTACAATTTTGATAAAAGGTATAATGGAACATATATACGCAACTTCCAGCTAGCTTTATTTCTTCCGGACGCGAAATGTCACCAACAACTCTAAATAGTAACGGTAATGCGTTTAACTATAATGACTATGGTGGTTGACAATGCAAAAATGACATAATGCAGTAAGAAATCGATGCTTAATTAATTGATGTTGCTGAAGAATGTAATTTTTCAAAACTGCTTCTTAAAAAAATCCTCTTTCAATATTGAAGAAATCCGTTTTGTTTTGCGTCATAAAAGATGGCTTTTCAAAATTAGTTGCTTATGATCTACACGTCATTGTAAGTATTTAAAATAGAAAAGTGTGGAACAGAGCTTTAATGACCAATCAAATAGTAAACTGGTGATTATTATTTCAAAGACTTTAAATTACTTTTACTTTTATAGTTCACAAATATACAAAATTATGCAGCGAACTCTGTCAATAACAAGACTATATATACGAAATTTTAAATTTGAAGGTACTTGAACATCACTTCTGTTTAATTTAAATTTCTATTGTATGCAAAAGAAACAGCTAAAACTCGGATTCTGCATGTAACTTCATCAGTATTTGTAAGCAACAATACAGGTGCATCAAAAAGAAGATCCCACATTATGTAAAAATATTTCTATTTTCTATTTTTTTCATTTTTGCATGTTTAATTTCACCTTAATCATTATTAAAATACATAATATATTAACTATTCAGCTTCCATACCAATGATTTATCTAAAGCTAGAAAATTTTTCGCAAAATTTGAAATATACGGGTAATATCGAGAAAAAAAAAAACCAGCGATAATATTCAAAAGTTCGATGCTATCCTTCCTAGATAAATATGACTAGGCTGAAATCTATCTCCCAAAGATTATCGCCCTTTTTAATATTCATGAGATCCACCTGTTAAAATCTGCCCAAATACCAATATGACGCTTTCTTCTTGTCAACCATAAAAATAGTGATTTTGTTACCAAACGTTGCAAGGCACACAATAATTACATCGTGCACCAGTTGGGCAAATTCGTTATGTAAAAATATGTAAAATTTCATTTTAAACAGTATAACATTATCAGTAACAAAAATGCAAAATGATTAATAAAAAAACTAGCCAAGCTTAGAAGCCGGGACCAGACAAAAACTTCTGGAGTCTAAAAGGAAGCACATTATAGTAAAAAGAAAAAAATATTTGAGCTGATTTCTCATCATACGTCCTCTAGATCCCAAACTATAGGATCGTTGATAGGAAAATGTGTCCGTAAATCAACAACGGAAACGGATGAAATGTTATTCAAGTATTCTGCGAGGATGTCTTTAAAAGGGGATCATGACCCTTAGGTTTACCTTATAAAAAATTAAACATGTAGAAATACCTTACAAATATCTTACATCAACAACGGAAGAAATGTTATTCAACTATTCTGCGAGTGTGTCTTCAAAAGTCACAAAACAACTAAAAGTACTATAAAGGTTTCTGAAACGGGGTGGAAGATGATTTTGTTTGGATGGAAAGGTGGGGAGAGGTCATAACCCCTAAGTTTACCTAATACAAAAATTAAACATGTAGTAATACCTAACAAATATACTTTCTTCATTATTTGGGTAATTTTCCCTTTACGATCTTACGACTTTAGTAAGTATAAATATTTTACAAGTAGGCTTTATAATGCAGAAAGTGAGCATTTTTTTACAATTAGGATCATAAGTATGTTTAGAAACAGGTGCGCGACGCTATTTTTTATATGTTCATTATAAATCCTCAAACACTGGTGTTTGAGTATATATTCGTAAAAAAGCGCGTCCAGCACCAGATATAATAACCATATTCTAGTAAGAGCAGGTTGGTAAAAGGTCTGGAATATTTATCATGTAGGGCGGTTTATTTCAGTTAGCACTTGTGAAGGGCAATATCGCCGTGCAGAGCTACTTAAAAAAATCTCAGACATGTATCTTTAAGCAGCATACATGTACATATGACTTGACCTATGAAATACATGTATATTGTGACGTACCATGAAATATAACGACCAAAATTCTAGGTTTTGTAATAATCTTTTGTTCTTTATAGTTTACAAAGACTATCCACATGCGCATTGTTGTTCAAGTCTACATAATTGTTACTAAATAGACTGATAACAGTAAAAGGGGCGTGTCTTAGCCAGGAATTTTTATAAAGAACTTTTTACAAGGGGTGAAAGGATAGGATGGGATGCTTTTAACTTTCAGACATTTAAATTTTCAATAATACGCATGCAGATAAAGATTCAATACTAATGAAAAATTCATAATTAATCCTATAAATAACTTATTTTCCTTTTGGCAAAATTCAACCGATGCGATCACACCCCTTTCCACACATCAATAATAATTATTTGTAGGGTTCTACTTATGGGGGAAGTGTATGATAAAAATAACAAAACAAATGCTATATGCAAGGTACTTACGAGTTTCGCAACCAACGCACACTAGTTGGTTTGCTAGCAATCCATATCAACAAATTATTTATTCTTTTTAAAATTTTTTGTCTTCAACTGATTATTTTGATAATTGTTTCAGATCAACAGATATCGCAATATAAAGTTTCAAAACAGCTACTGTTAAGTGATTATGAAGAGGTGGAAAATATTAACTATTTAAAAATCATTCAGACAGTTAGTGTATATTGAAAACTTTGTTAAAACATAACCCTTTTAATATATGCTAACAAAGTAACGAAGTCAATCAAATACTGAATACACGGTTATGTGTGTTGTACCCTTAAATCCTAAATCGTCACCAAATTAAAGAATTCAGAAGGGGGCGAACAGACAATTCTGGTTTTCCTCATTTGGTCAGATTTTTACTTAACTTCGATATGTATTTAACTTTTATTTATAATAGATAATTAACGCTTCTTTTTATATCGTTTACCCAGATTTGTGTCCATCTAATAACTGCCTTTTTTGTATTTCTTTAACTCTTGAGATTTGCCAATTTATATCAAAATAATGAATACGCAACAAGACTGTGACATTTAACACTTTCAGTTTTCCCTAGTTTTCGATTCTTTGCAAACTTATGCAAATTTTATGCAAATGAGCTGAGATTCTGGAATGATGCTTGTGCAGCAGCTTTATGAAGCAGTAAAGGAAAAGGGGGTGGGAGGGGTGGGTGGTGGGTCAAACCTTCGGTAGCAGCTGAAAATTGGTCATTTTGGCCATTTTTAGGACCTTCTGGTTGCCATGGCAACCTGGAGCATAGACCCACCCACTCCATACTGCGGCTGCAGTTAGAATGGGCCTCAGTCTTTCCAACCATGATGTATGAAAGTTATGCCTAGGTGTTATATTGATCTCAGTCAGGGTTGTTGGAGCCCCTTGGAGCCAAAATTGTCATTTTTGGCAATTTTCACTTTTAAAAGTGTGGCAAAATTAGAAAAATTTTTTTAAATATTTCTTGTGCTCTAGCATATGCAACAGCATTTGTTGTTAGGACAAAACAAAAAATGACCGGGTTCTAGACCAAATCCTTAAGCCCCGCAGGTCCAAATGATAGCCCACCCCAGGCTAAAATTGCCATTATGGCGACTTTTTGACCATCTGGGTAACATCTGATGATCCTGTCAGCAACAACTTGTGTATGCTGCTCAAATTTGTAAAATTTCTTTTAGCCACTAGATTTGGCTCTCCATCAGGCTCTTTACAGTGTGTCTTGGAGTCGTAAGGGGGTCAAAACTGAAAAAAGGACCCATGTATCCTTGAGGATACATCCCCCCTGAAAGGGTTAAAATTTCTGGCAAAATGAAGGTGAGGGTCACTGAATATGGTCAATAATTATTCAATTTCATTTTAGTGAGCACACTCAATACCTGACACTCATGTTGAGTGGACTCTCAAATATGATCTACTGATTGCTTGTTGGTTGCTTAACATTCAGAAGCGAATATTTCATGCATATTCAGGACCAGAAAAAGTTCCATTATTATCAAAATTATGGACAGAAGGGTTGGAATGGGACTCAACAGGTCAACGTTTTTTGATTGTGCGGAAAAAAAGGGAGGGATGGGTGGATATGAAAATTTTAATCTTTTTTTGAGGAATTAGCCTTCTATTTTTTTAAACAACAAAAAGGCTGGCATTCTCAAAACATGTCACCTACTATGATCAATGGCAAGGCTTACTGTGAAACACTTATTACTGGTGGTGATCCAATGTTCCTGGATTTCATGACACAAACAACCCACAAATTTAGGAACCAAATGAAAAATAAAGTTAACAAACTATTGTAGAAATAAAATAAGACTTGTGGTTTCAACAATAGTTCAGAAGAAATATGTACCATAATTACTCTACATTTCTTATATTTCAGCTGTTGCGTTAACTCAAAATCCATGTTTTTCATGCTAAAAGCATACAAGTGCACGTGAATTTGAGTGTACAATGTATTATTTGCATGCAGAGTCAAAAATAACAAGGATGGGATTATAATATTATACACAGGAAAAATCAGCCACTGATGCTTACTGCATGTAAACATGCATTACACAAATTTTCACTGAGAGCACGCAGATTTCTATACACACTTTTTTTCACAGAAAATTTTGAATACCTACAGCAGTCACTGTTAAATTTCAAAAAGTATTTTTTTATTTCAAAATTATCTTATTTTGCTACACTTGAAAAAAATAACTAAAAGTTTTCAAGATCTTTGTTTTGTGTCATAAAAAGATCTATGCCAGTGTTTGCTGAAATGGCAAAACACATTGTTGAGGCCTGACAAGTTAATTATCTTAATCTATCTATATGGCTTAATCCTCTTAATTAGTCCTTTGAAGTAACACAGGTAATAAACTAAACCTGTGATTACAATCTTCTGATTGTATGGATGAGGATTAATCTAAAAATAAATGGCATGATTGTCCATGATACCACCACTCATCAAATGACAGTAGAATTTAAACTTCTACAGGTCCCATTATGGCCTTCAAAAATGAAGCAGAGTGCATACCATAACGGAAGCTGTAAAAGGTCCCAAAATACAAATTGTGAAAGTTACATAAAACACAATAATTGACCTAATCTAAAGCAACTCAGGTGCTTCGCAAGCGCAGCATGATAGGACCGCAGCACATTGAAATGTGAAAGGTGAACAAAAGACCTGTGGGTAAGTGTGGACACAGTATTTTGCTGGACACAGTAATGTGTTGGACACAGTATAGAGCTGGACACAGTAAAGTGCTGGACACAGTTAATTGCTGGACACAGTGATATGACTGGATAAAATTATCATATTATCCTCAAAACTGGTGTCACTTAGTTAATTTTTTCATAAGAAATCATTCGGGGAAAAAACCCATCATATTAAAAAATAAAATTTTTTCACATTATAAGAAATTGAATTCCTCTCCCCCCACTACTTTGACCCCTTATTACTTGAAAACAGTAAAATATAGAGGTAATCTGTTGACATATTACTGAAAACTCTCAATGAGAGGAATCAAATGCAAAAAACCCCATCAAAATCCGATGAAAAATAAAAATTTCTCATCTCCTGCAAAATCACATTTTTTAACCCCTTGACCCCATTTATACAAAAATTGGAAAAAGCTAC
>JARWCS010343206.1:0-11440 GCA_034783895.1 Geukensia demissa | reverse complement strand
TTTGTATTAAATCTTTGTAACAGTAATACAATTTTGTAACAGTGTTGAGAAGCTTGTGATATCTGTTTCCTTGCTGCAAAGGTTTACCTGTAAGATGTAGGTAATGAAACTTTGTGAAAATAAGGGAAAAACAAACTAGTTGTGAAATGTTAACGCCATAGGAAGGGCATAAGGGACGTCGAAAACGGAAAGTCAAGAAAACGTTTAAATCTAAAAAAGCAGTACGGTCATGTCTGAAATTAGATTATTTAAGGTAAGTTCTTTTGGATAACTGTCTTTATAAATTTTGAAAATCCGTATAATTTAAAGCTAAAACATCTTCCAAACAAAGCATCATAAAAAATAAGTAAACTGGTCAAAGAAATCCTGTTAAAAGAAACTTATTGAATTTTTCACGTTACCTGTGATTCATAAAAATATACAAAAAAGCTATACGAAGAATAGCGCAGTTTTTTCTAATGGGTATGCCAACCATTTGTCGATAGACGTTATGGATAACTGTACATAATGTGATCAAGAAGGAATTCGACCGCTGTAATCATGTCGGATAATGTCTAAAGATGCATTTTTATAGGATTTATCGTTAAAAAGAATTATATTATATTGCTGTATATGCAAGAACAACCAAACGTTTTGAATGACCAATTGATATAATATGAAAACTTTTTCTTCTTTGGAAATATTATAACTGACATTTGTTAAAACGGGAACTTGGTCAGACTTAAGTTTCACTAAAAACATGACTTTTTACACTACAAAAGTAGGTGATGTATGAATTTTCATAACATTTATTACAGAAATTGTCAATGAGTTTTAATATTAGTTACGGCAATAGTTAATGAAAGTGATGGGTAAGTGGTCGTGCAAATTAAAGAAGAGAAAGGAATCGAGATCTATATGAAGTTTGGGAAGCCATTAGATCCCAAAAGTTTCATATAATCAGATTGGCAGCTTGGAACTAGGTGGTAACATTGAGAAGTTCATCAACAATGTGTTGCTTTGTGAAGTTTGAAGTTTGTTGTTTTACGGAGGTTCTTTTTACGGAAAAAGCAAAAGGTATGGAGACTGCACTCGAACCATGCGAAAATCAGAGGAAAATCCAGATGTCTTACCAAGGCCTTCAATAAGGAAAAAACTATTCGTGAGAAAAACGCTAAATAAATGAAACGTGTATACATGACAAAATACTATATTATAAAAAATGTACATGTGAAAAAACATTTAACACAAAGAAAAACATATGCCCTCAATTCCTGACTTCTGACAAGCACATAAGACATATGGTTGGGTTAAACAGTTAAATGGGATCTTTACCCTCCCCAAACGAGTGATCAAATGAAAAAAATCAAACAAAACAAAGCAATCAAAATTCATGATAGGTTTGAAATCTTCTAGTGAAATGCTGTCTCCCATGGCGAACCGCCTTTTAAAAACGCAATTTTACATCCAGAAAAGCTTGTTAGTGACGCGGTGCTGGAACATGCTGCCATATATTAAAAGGGAATTTGACGATACCAAAGGGGCATAGAGAAATCGTTAAGTCGGAAGACAGATAAGACCATGGCCAACAAATGAACGAAAGACAAATATAGAACACATAACACTACACTGAAAACTAAAGCTGGAGTAGTAAGAGTTTTTTTCTAACATAAGGAAAGGAAAATACGGAATTTCGTTTGACATTAGTGGCTTGATGCTAAAAGAAAGTGAATAAACAAGGAAATCAGGGTCATGGAAATTTTTTTCTTGAATGTAGAAATAACCATGGTGGTGTACTAACAGTTAACCTTGTCCCATATTCTGTCCCAGTAGATCAGCCAAAGATCAAAACCGGATGGCTGAAGATAGGTTGGGTTAAATCCGTATTACTCAAAGCATGTTCACTGTACAAAATTTCCAAACCTGTACAAAAATATTTTCAATACTCTAATATCGATATCCTAGGACTATATTCACGAAAATCACAAATCCAGTTATTCTAACTTTTAAACTTTAAAACAAAACGTAAAATCTTCAAACGATTAACTAATATATCATGTATATAAGGATGCAAGTTAATGACTTTTACAGCTTTTACAGTATTGACAATAAACCACACACGTTAATCCAAATGGACCGACAAAATATCGATTCTAATTGAATGCAAAAAAAGTTGAAATCAAAACAGATCTTCATATATCATATCAAAATGATTATCAGTGCTCAAAGTTAGAAATGATATAAAGTCATTCATTTAAACCCAACTCTATATATGTCTTCAAATAAGAACATTTCTGGTTACAAATATTATTTATCAAAGAGCCTATCAATACAAAAATCGATACACTATGAAAATATTATATAAGGCCACTCAAAATTAATAAATAGTTCTTCGAATTCTCTCGCTTCTAATATTATGGGTTTAGAATTTCCGAAAAAACTTTACTCGCTCCATTTCTATCTCATATTTTTAGAAATTATCACTGTTATTCCTAGATAAAAAAATGAATTTTGCTCGCTCGCCCCTGAAAAAATACAAAAATTAAGGGAAAAAAATAAACTGTTGTTTTTGCATCAATTTTTGAGGTTGCCCTCCAATATTTCGCCATTTTAAGAAAAAAAATTATACGAAAAATTTCGCTCGCTCGCACCTATTTTTATCACCAAAAATCCAAAGAACTAGAAATAAATTTGGAATGGCCTAACGAGAAATATATCATAAAAACGATATGCCAATCAATATTTCTCTAACGATTAACTAATGGAGACGTCGATATGATGACTTTTGCAGATGTTTTAAATTTCCTCTCTTACAACCAATTCTGAAAATAAATCACGGTCGTAAAATTACAATGTCTTATGTGTTTATTTAACTTACAAAACTATTTGCCTATCAGCAATATTTAAAGTAATATCAAACTGCCAATTCAAAACAAAAAATGCAAAAGAATTATTTACCCTGCAATTTGCCAATAATATCTAAATCGAAGGTTGGTGTACGGGCCCTGAGTGTCACCTTCATGGGTGATACCCACTAAAAATCATTTATAAAATCAACTTCAAAGACCTTTAAAGCGCTTTATTGGGTAAATAAACAGAAATTCCGGATAAATTCAAATATATCTCAATAAGAATATAATCATGATTTTCTTTTAAAGCATATATGAAACCTTCAATTTACATTTGAAAGGTTCATTTTACTATAAATGAAAATTTAAACAGTAATCATAATTGTTATCTAATACTTTAAGAATAATTTTTTATCACTCTTTGATAATAATGGTAAATCTATGAAACAAATATTCACCCATTTTTCACTTAAAATATTGATACTTCAGTCAATCCATGATTTAATCTTCACAAATTTGATTCATTTTAGTGATTACCATGACAAATCTAAAACACAAAGTCAAGGAAATCTGAAATTAGGCTCCTTCAGAACGAATTACTAATGGCGAAATGTACCATTAAGACATAAATAAACAGAAATAATAAGTTTGTGCTTGTATAATGTTAACTAGATAGAGTTTTATGTAGTAGTTGAAAATTCTATAATCCCGAAATCTCCCATTTTTCAGTTTTCCTTTTTTGGAGATTTTATTGCCAAATAACCGTTAGATTTAAGTAGGTTTGTGTTAATTCTGAAGAATAACATGCATCATTTTATCACCCTTGTGCATCCACAAATAATACAATGTTTGTGCTAAATTTGAGGGTAAGGGATACTATTTTTTTATTTTGGAGATGGAAGATTGTTCAAATCGTACCAAATCTGCTTCAAAATAAAGATAATTGATGTAGTAACAAAATAAATCCAATACCAAAATATTATCTTCAGTAGTTGTTTTAGCAATCTGTCGTTAACTGCTTATATTATATTGGGAAAAATCTGAAATCTAAAAAATCCCCTATTTTTCTTAATTTTGGCTACAAAATAGACTTGCTTGACTTTTTTTACTTATCGTGGTGCAGCTTATCATTCAAAAGATGTTTAATGCAAAATTTCTCGTAAAGTGGCAAACATTCACAAAATACCAAAATTGAAAGCCTTTTTTTAGTCTATTTTTCTTTTGGGGTAGGAGTAAATTTTTAGCGATTACTACTAAAGTAAGGAGAGAAAGCCTACATGTTTTAGGCTCATTTGAAAGGTAATGCCTGCGGCTTTCCAGTGATACCAAATTGATAGGTCTTTCGTAAGTACTGGCGCTGTCAGGGCTCTTGGAAACATACTTAACTTGAAAAACTAAAATCTAAAAAACCTGAGGGTGGTACTAAACTTTGGCCTGGCATATATAGCCTTTCCAAATATTTTTCTTGGGAACATTTAAAATCCTTTAGTATAGACCCTAATACATCAAAAACAATCATATGTGGTAGAGCCCAGGGGGGTTGCACGGTAGGTCGACCTAGCTCACGGACTATTAGTGTTTCAATGTCGGGTATTGGCTCGTTCACTGAGGTAATGATTCGATCGAGTTGTTTATCTATTTCCTTGAAAACAATGTTTGTTATTTTTGTACGAGTATGTAAGATATTTCTGTTGAAGTGTGATTCGCTGGGCGGTATATGCCTGATTGTATGAGCAGAAGGGATCATCTCTTCGTTATATTCTAGTCTTCTTCTTAATTTTACTGTTTGTTCGAGCTCAAAATTTCTAGCTTCTAGCTGCTGACATCTTGATTCATGTAAAATTCTTTTATTGGAATTTCTTCTTTTCCCGCTTATTTACTGTCAGTGACTAACGCATTGTTCACTTTGTCTTATTGTCATGCTATCTTTTGTTATCTAGGCATAATAAATTACTACTAAAGAAGGCTTGACCAGTCGAAAGCTTCGAATACTTTAACTAGGGTTTTGTATGAATTTATATATGTAAACCGAGCAATGTCTTTGTAAAATCATCTGATAAAACAGATTTGATTATTTGTCACCTCTCTACAGTTTGTACCTACAGCAAGGCGCTTAGCATGACAGTCAGCAACCCTATCCACTAGACCACATCCCTTCATAAAACGACTTTTCAGCTTTTAAATAGGATTTGACTTTCAGATATTGTCATTGCGTATGGAGCTGCTTCTAATGTAGGCTGCAGATCTATAGTCAGATCATACAGATACTAACAGCTAGTTGTTATTTATAACAGTGGTCCTTTTCAGCTGAAAACAGTATTGGATCTTACAGTGTGCAGTAATTTAAAAATGCATGGCCAAGAAAAATTAAATGACAAACTTTGTTAATATTCTATCCACTCTAGAGTGTATACTCAGTTCATTAAATAATGGCAAACTTTTTTGTCAGATTACATGATTTTTGTTAACATATTTATTATTATAAGCTTAATAAGTCCTTAGAGGAAAACCTATCTACTCATGTTTATGTCTCAAATGATACAAGAAAGACCGTGTTATTGCTTAGGGAGCTGTTTCTCATGACAGTAGGCTGCAGATCTAAAATAAGATCATATAGTTACAAAATGCTAGTTGTTGTTTATGCATTACAGTGGTCTTTTATAGGTGTAATCACAGTTTTAAATTTTGCAATGTGTAGTTAAGATGCATGGACAACAGAAATTGAATTACATTTATATATTGCTTATCCTGTTAACCAAACAATGTTGTAATTTTCACTTCCACAAAACTTTAATGTAACCTCTTCTGAGGATTGATACACCTACAGTAAGGTAATTAGCATTAAAGGCAGTGGCCAAAGACCACATCCGTCCCTCAAAAGAACGATTTTAATGGGTTAGTATTACTTTACCATTCAGTTAGGTTACACAATGACTCATGCTTATCAATCTTCAAATTTCAGGATGTTGTTGGGCTAGTTTTTGCTATTAATTTTTCCGGTTTAATACATTTAAAAATGATGGTCTTGAAATTCCAATATACTCGAAGTTTGAACATCCTTTTTGTGTACAGCAATATATATTGGCATATCAATGGCAATGCAGTGGTGAACCTTGCTTACAGACTAGAATGTATATTTGTAATTAATGATGCAAAAGCAAATTTAAATGAAGTAAAAACTTATAGGCATTAACAAACAGGAAGCAACAGGTTACTGCAGGATGTGCAATGGGTTTATATTAGCCTGTAATCCACTAAAATCACCAACAGGAAGGCTTATTGAACACAATGCCAAATATATACTGAACACCAAAAGACACTCAACACTATTATTGTTTTTCTATAGTGTAAAATTTTAGATCCCTATAACTTCTTTGAAAAAGGAATTCAAAGATACCAAAGGGGCAGACAGAAATCATCATATTGTCCTAAAATTTTGTATGGTGCTCAATGTCATTGCAATGCATATTTTCACCCATTTTTGTGTTTTCTGATTTTTCAATTTCAAGGTTCTGCGAATCAGCATTTTAAACCCAAAGCATCAAAAATCCACATTCTACACAAAATTTGAAACATCAATTGTGAAATATCCAAATTTCAAATCAATAGTCCCACTTCTTGTTGATTTTTATTCAAAATTTGAAAATCATGTCAAATTAAAGACACTAATTTGTGAGTTATAATAAAGCCCCCACTTCAATAAATTTTGTTATTTTATTTTTCTAAATGAACAAAGAATCAGTCAACAACACAATCATATATTTTTACTTTCAAAACTGGAAACAAGGGCAATAATCATCAGGTGTTGCTTTTCTATTGCTGTTTGGTATATCAGTAGGTGATCCAGTATGAAGGTTATACTTGAATCTGATTTCATCTTGTTTTATTTAGGACCTTGCACTGCCCTCCTGCTACAACATGATTGTTTTAAAAAACTGGTTTATTTGTAAAATTGTGAAGTTTTGATTGTTATTTTGAATCAGAATTTGAGAATCACTCATTTTAGTCAGTTTATTCAAAAAGAACTACAAACCTTCTTAATCTGGTATCCACTTCATTGTGTATACTCGTCAGTACCCTGATGACGGTGCCCTAGGCACTGAAGCATGTCGGTAAATAAAAACCTGACAGTAGCAAATCCTGAAGTGATGTCGTTATATTGTTACATATGTAATTGTCAAATTACAGGTAAGTCTTTCACAAACATTTGTTATTGGCTTCAAACAAAACAAACGCTATATAGATGTTGTTTTTATTTTTTTATAAAGATATATCTCTATCAACTGTCAAACAAATTAACTTGAATGTTATAGCCTCTCTGGTATAAACATTTAAACAAAACCAAAATAATGAATTTTGCTCTACTGCATGATTTTTTTTTCACTATATTATTGATTTCCTGGTTTTAACAAAAAATTGGAAAGTAGTACAAACAGTACTTAAAGGACTATTCTAAAAGTATTAAAATCAAGACTAAGAAAGCTGAGTCTGGGACTTTAAAATGGCAATAAGAAACAAGTATTACTCATGGCAACCATGTCAGATCTATTTGACATGAATGAAAATTTCTCAGAAGATTCCTGTAAAACGTTGCTCTATTTTGCATAGCAGTTTGAAAAAGATTTTTTTTGCCAGTTATACAAAAGACTTTACCAAGGCAGCCAGGTTTTCCCTCTGATGAAGGCAAAACTAAACTTTCTATTGAAAACCAAATGTTTCAGTTCATTTAACAAAGTTGTTTCAGAATGAAATGGCTATAGCAGCCATGCCTGATAACCAACCATGGCCCTAGTATAAGATAACTTCATAAAGGGGTTTTGTTAAAAATTCTTATAAAACACATAGATTAGCCACTTTCAATTAGATCATTCTTTCTTAAGAAAAACAAGAAATAATGGCTGCAAAATCCACAAAAGAAATCCCCGCTCCCCCATCCCAGTTTTTCAGAGTCAATTGTCTGTGCTTGGAATGAGCAGAGATAAATTCCTTCCTATATGCATTTCTTAACATTGTGTCTTATGATGATGAGAAGTTTCGATGAAATCTATGAAACAGTTGAGAAGATATGCTTACAAGGTTTGTGGACAGATGGACCCACAGACAGACAGGATGATTCCAATGTACTCTCTTTGTTTGCAGGGTATAATTAATAGTACATGTATAATAAAAGCATACAACAGTATGTAGGCAAATCTATCTATCATTTAAAAAATACAATACAAAATTGGATTGTGATTTCTCACATGTTCATGGCTACTTATTTAAGAACACAGCTTTTGGTGGTCCTCTATCTTACAAAGTCTTACAATAGTGCATTTCTTACACTTTTACAAAGAATTCATCACTATCAACTCTAACTGTGACATCAACAGACCTATATATAGTATATCAATATTATCAAATGAAAATGTTTTAGAACTTAATGTGGAATTGCTAACTTATGGTGAGAAGACTTTATCTCATCTTGCAAAATAATGTATGAAACATACAAAGTTTCAAATCTTCAGAACTGTATTCATTACATATCTTATTTCAGAACTTGAAACTTTATGAGACATTATCCACTGTAATAAAATGTGCAATTTTATTTTCACTATCAACACACAGGTATATTTGGTCACACATATTCTATATGTTAATTGGTTGCTGTTGCTTTGTTGGTTCTGTTATATAAAGCCATATCTGAGTGGTTAATAAATAAGGAACACTCTTACCCAGGTCAACAGTCACAGACTCTTTTCAACACAGGACAGTTGCATAATTACTATTGTGTACAGGGTATCAAATGATCAAATGATCATTTGTTATAAAAAATGTATAACAAAATAGTTACACATAAGATCAATGAGCACCAGCTACTTTGTTCAAACCTAAATCCAATTAGTTCTTCTCTGCTTAGAAGTCTGAGGGACATAAAGAACAGCCTTAAGGAAGTGATGAGTCATATAATTTTTGATGTTCCTACCATTTACTCAATTTCTTGCCAATTAACGCTATAATTTTATTATCTGAAGTACCACAATGCTATCTATTAATGACTTGATCCAAGGGTTACTTTTCTATGTTTACTGAGGTGATTTGAAAGTAAAAAATAATGGCAGTTGTATTTAGAACATTAGACAAAGTTGCATTAGTACTATAGTACTATCTGTAACCTCATATAATTTTGATTTTCCTACTATTGAAATTTCTTGCCATTCAACTCTATAATTTCATTATCTAAAGTAACACTATGCTATTATAATGACTTGATTCAAGGGTTCTTTTCTGTGTTAACTGAGGTGATTTGAAAGTAAAAAATAATGCCTGTTGTATTGAGGAAATTGACAAAATTACATTACCGGTATTACTATCTGTAAGCTCTCACAGAGATGAATTAACTATATTTAAAACCCCAATAAAAATGATAAAACTAAAATATCTCATGTCATTGCTGGTTGGCCTGTTTGACCCTAAATCTGTACAAATATAAAACAAACTGTAAATTTGTTGCTTAAAAAAACTTAAAAATGGATAGATACAATCTTTTAGGTCCCCAAAAACATATTCTTTCCCCCTGTAAATCCATAATGTGTCTAAATATAAGAGATAGAGAAAACCTAAGAACATACTACAGAAAGTCTTGAGTAAATTCCAATGAATAAAATCCCACCAATATAACATAAAATGATCACTCCTCTTTTGTAATCCTTCTGGTTCCTGATACACAGAAAGTGCTAATTTGCACAGAATATTTAAGTATCTTCTATTGTATTTTTAATAAGGAATCATATGAAAAGACGATATCAAAATCTGATGTTAATTTTAAAAAGATTCAAAAAGAAAGGCCTGGCAATTTATATCTCTTAAATGCTGGGATAAACTTAAAGAAACCCTATTAAAATCAAAAGAAAAACACATACATTGCAGTAAAATTTAAGAAAAAACTGTTGTTGTCCCTCCAATGTAGGGGCAAGAAACTTCAAGACTGAAAGGAGATTGTATTTTACATAAAAAAAACAAAAAAGTGTTAAAATATTATTTATCAAAAAAGCCTTGTGTCCATCAGCAAAGGCTGTTGCGCTCTCCTACATTACCAAACCATAATGTGACAGTCTTTTGAAAATTATAACAAAAACATAAAAGAATATATCTCATATAAAACAAATGGTTGAAATATTGACCTTTTCAAAAAACTATATTTTATACATTTTTTCCATCCCTAATTATAATAATAAAATTCTGTACTGAATAAATGATATAAACAACATAAAAATTTCGAACATTTTTACATAATGCATAAAACAATAAACAATACTGATGATGTCATATACCCTGACTTTTAACTTCATAAAGAAACAAAATTTCATTCATAAGATCTCCAATCAATAACAAATGGCATGTCTGGCAAACAGGCTTCATATAATCTCCAATATAGTAGGTCTCTACCAAACTATCTTCAAATTACCTCCACTGTGGCAAGTCTCTAATATACAACCTTCCTTTCACCTATCTCCTTCATTCTGTGGTTTAACAATCTTTAAACGAACATTAGAACCCTACAACAAATATCAGAGATATTCTTTATTATACAAGTAAATCTACTCTCAAATATTATATATATATGAATATTGTATCAGTAACAATGCAATGTTATTCAGCATTTAGAACATAGCAGACAGTCTCAAACTTGATCGTTGTCTACTAGATAGATCAGGCACAAGGGACCTGTCCTGCATGATATTAAGGCCAAACAAAAAAGTTCCTCGGTTCTCAGGCCATTTTTTTTAAATTCATTGCTGGCGGGCAGCAATTTATTTAGTTTATCTACGTTGATCATTTTGAGAAAGATAAAAATATTGTGCCGTCATTTTTTTCTTCACTTTCCAAATCTCATTTTGGTTCTTAAATCACTCTTATGGTAGATGCTTTAACATTGAAATTAATGGCTGCAAAGATATAGATTTGTTGCCCTGTGCATGGACCTTAGGTGAATCTGTACTTAAAATACTAATCAAATAGTTTACTGTCAATCAACTTACCGTTCCAATTTGTTTACAATCCAGTCCTAGGTTCTCTGCTTTCTCGATCAAACATTCTATCTCTCCAATGGACAGATTGATGGATGGAAAGGGCATCTCATCTTGATCATCATCCTTTATAAACTGCCTAAAAATGGAAAAAGAAGCTATATTGTCATAAGTTATAAAACAAAGAAAATGTTAGGAGAGCACTAGTAGCCTTCGGGCTGTGTGCAATCCTTGTTAAATAAATAAATCATTAAATTTAAATGTGTCCATGGGACACAGGAGGCTTTGATCCAGCAAACAAGTAGACATATGATGGACCTGAAAAAGGGAGACACGGTAAAACTTACTTTGATAATGTTTCAGACTAAATGTCAAATCAATCAACCTTACTTGTTAACCCTCCCACTTTAGGAGGGAGACTCCCACTTTTTCATTGTTTTTTGTCAATCTTCCACTTTGAGAAAGTCTCCTATGTGTGAGACACAAATCTCCCTCTTTCACAAATTTCTCCCTCTAAATCTCCCTTTTTGCAGAAATATTGCACAAATCATCTTCTAAATGGCTTATTTAATTGATATAAATGCAATGTTTATATAATAAAAT
>JARWCS010343195.1:0-11441 GCA_034783895.1 Geukensia demissa | reverse complement strand
AGTATCATTTTATATTAAAATTAATGCATCTCAGTGATCAAAATTTTTGATGATGAAATAATTATATATCTATTAAAATAATTCTATAGAAATGGAGGATCAAATTTCTTGAAATTTTCATGTTTTCCTTCTTTCATCAAAGTAAATGTTTGAACAAAATATAAAGAGAAATAAACGAGTGGAATTTATTTTCATGTTGGTATTGGGTTCCCCCTTAAGCCAGGCAAGGCAGGGGATGCTTAAAATTCCGGAGCACCTGATTTTACTCCTATTGTATAAAGATCGTGGATTCTAAGACTTTGTTTTTACTTTAGTTTTATCTTGCAGTTTGTTTCGAATTTGTCTTGTATTTTTGGACTAAAAACACTTTCTTAACTCTCACATTGGAATTCTACACTGGATTTACAAAGATTTTGAATTGGCACTTATATGACATTACCTAAAATTTTTGCCTTTTCTTGGAATTTAGAATGTTTGAATTACATGCCATTGTCTTCATCATGTTTTAATGTCACTTGGTTTACGTGTTAACGTTGACTGGTTGCATGATAGTTATGTTAAATTCAAATTTGATATCATTACATTTCAAACATTTCTCAACTTATAGCAGATCGTTACAGGCTAATAGTGCACAGTTTTTTAATACCAAAATTACGTGAGTACACAGAAGCATTACCCTCGAATGTCATCAAAATGATAAACGTATTCTCGTTTAATTAAAAGTAACAAAGTTCAATTTACAGCAAAAGAACGGATATGTTCATAATGCTTTGATTCTGATATTACATGAAAATAAAATCTTTGGTTTACTTGATCACTTGATAGGATCGATTGGAGAATGAACAAACCTATATTGTTGTAATCATGATATGTCATTTTTTTTGTATAAATGTGATTTACGCTATTATACCTTGTTTCTAATTTGTCTTGTCTCTTTGGACTAAGCACTTTCTAAACTTAACATTGGAACTGTACACTGGATTAACAAATATATAGGATTGGCGCTTCTATGACGTTAACTAAAATTTTGGCCTTTTCTTGGAATTTAGAATGTGTTGTATACTAGTATATTTTCACTTGTATGTCTGTTTGGCTTACGTGTAAACGTTGACTGGTTGCATGATAGTAATGCCACTATGGAAAAAATATTTCGGAAGACAAACAGGACCATGGCCAACAAAATGAAACGAATGACAAACAAAG
Organism: Geukensia demissa; assembly: GCA_034783895.1. NCBI lineage: Eukaryota > Metazoa > Mollusca > Bivalvia > Mytilida > Mytilidae > Geukensia > Geukensia demissa. The sequence continues at coordinate 10,238 of JARWCS010343195.1, read as the reverse complement.
GACACACAACACTACACTGAAAACTAAAGCTGGAGTAACATGAACCCTACAAAAACCAGGGTGAGTTCAGGTGCTCATGAAGGGCAAACAACTCCTGCTCCGCTAGTGTATCCGTCGTGTTACTCAGGAGACGGTTTAATGCCCCAATCTATGTAATCACAACCGATATAGTAACGGATTTGCAGAACATTGGGAAGATATCCATTGTTGTTTGTAGGCAACCGGTCAACCAAATCATGATGGCGAACGAAAAATTTCCGGAGTGATGACTAATCTTTCCCCGAGAAACCCTTGGCTCAGTGGCCTTCTTGTCACCTGCAAACCTTTATCCATAAAATCCCGTATCAACTGAGAAATGTACACTCTGTATGCAGGTGCGTCTGGAATTATGCTAGACATGAACGGAAAGTTTACAAAGCATAAGAACCAAACAATCGGAAGGACATCGAAAAGTATTGCACTAAGTAGTTGTCCCTGTCGTCGGATTTGGCTTTCCATTTCGATATGTTTGGATTTGACTGCTTATTTTGCTGTGTTTAAACTTTCTAGATTTTAGTTCCAATACTACTGATGAGACTTCTTGAAATGTAGATATAGCATATCTAAATTCTCCATGTTTATTGAACATTGGATATTGTATATTTCCAAAACTAAGTAAAACGTGCGTGAACAATCCAAATAGGAAACCAAATCTAGGAGTAAGAGCGTCCGTATTTTCAGTCCTTACACAGAACATAGACAATTTCAAAACCAACAGGAAACAACATACTTTATGTGCTTGACCAAAGCCAGGATCCTGTCATGCATTGGATGGCGTTGTTTTTATGCTTAAGTGTTACTGTTTTGCATTGTTTACTCATTTGGGCGATAGCTTTTTATTTATATATCACATTTTATTTATGAGGCCTTTTAACAGTTTGCCGAAGGGTGTATACATGAATACAGAATGAAGGGCCTTAGCACAAGTAGAAGTTTGATATTAACAAGTTTTGGATGGCTCTCTTAACCCGGACTAGAAGGATTCCGAGACGGGTGTTGCACGCAAGACAGATGATGCTTACTTTTCATGACATCTGATCCCACTCCAATTTATGTAGGAGTTCTTGGATTCCTACCAAGTTTGACACGAATTGAAACTCCTGATTTTGACATCCTGATTCGACACCGATTTTGATAATACAGAAACAACGACGGGTGTTGCGCGCAAGACAGGGGATGCCTACCCATGATGAGCACCTTATCCGATTCCTGTGTTATAACGAGATCATGGATTCTATGCCCTTTTTCATTTAGTTTTCGTTTTATCTTTTAGTTTCTTTTAAATTTGTGATGTCGTTTTGGACTATGCTCTTTTGATCTCTCACATGGGTATTCGACACATGTTATATTAAAAAGATCTCCGAAAGGGTCATAAAACAATATTAGTCAAAGTAGTTTGTGTTTATATGTACCAGCTTTATTCACAATATTTCCCAAAACGGTTGAGTGTATTATTAAATTGTAATCTGCCATTGCAGCCAAAACTCTTAACATTAATCTTTATATCTATGATAAATATTTTAACTTGTTTGTTCTACTTAATGAATTGCTTATTATACAGAGATTGTGTTCATTGCAATATAAATTTAAAACTAAAAATAAAAAATATAATAAACCTTGGCTACATTCAATAGGAAAACGAACCAGTTGACAATTAAAATTGCATAAAAATACAGTATAATGAAAACATTTAAAGCCTGATAATAGATAAAATAATACTAAATAAATAGATATTAAAATCAATATAATATTAATGACATCAGTAAATGTTCATCAAGAAGACAAGGGTTTAAATTTTCAAGCTCATGTATAACAATATATTATTTTTTTCTCATTCAGACCTAAGTCTAGCGTATTGATTGAAAAAAACATCTAGTTTTTTATTAGCAGAGAGACAGTGTCATCTTTTTAATATTACGTGGCAAATGATAAATGATAAAAGAACAAAAAGAATTAAAAAAAGAAAAGGGCAGAGGAACATCTTAAATTGAAAACTGCAGAGAAGATCATTGCGTAAAAACGATTGATTGTTTGAAGTTGCTTAACGTCCAGTGGCAAATATGTTATGCATATTCAGAACGAGAGCATTTTAATGATTGAGTATGATAAAAAATTCTGCTCTGTACTAGACCGACAAGCTGAGCCGAAATTTTTTACTTTTAACGTGCTAGCTCACGAAAGCAATACTCCGCATGAAAACATACCACTTTACCCAGACATATTATCCTGACTTTAAGGCCGATCAGTCTTTGCTCACAATTTTAATGTCTTTGGTTTGACCTGGCCGGCGATTGAAACCACCACCTTCCGCAATAGAGGCGAGCACGCTCGAACAAAATGAAACGAATGGCAAACGAGTGTCAATAGCAGTACACAAAATTCTCACCGAAAACTAAAGCTGGAGCATTTTAAACATTCAAAAAAAAAGTTGAGAGCAAGTTTTGGTAAATGGTAAGGAACTATTGAACCTTATTAGTTACAATATGTGTTATCAACAACCATGAAGAGATTATGGTTAAGTAAATTTCTTGTCAACACAAAACCTCTACCTATGAAATCCTAATGGGAAGCACAAGCCATGGAGTAGCGTATGAATTTAGAAATATAATCCGTATGAGGATGTATCGTCTCTGGGAATGCATCAAGTATAGATAAATGTGCTGTTGAATAATTAGACATCCTACCAAACCTGTAAATTACTATATATACAGTTTTCCATAACACCTTCAATTATTCAGATATCCCCACCTCAAAGCAAGCTGTAAGTGTCCACCACAATAACATGAAATGATACATTTATATTGGGCCAAAAGAGTGCACAATGTAAAATAAGTAACACTCAAACATTAAAACAACCACATCCACTGAATTACAGGTTCCAGGAGTGAGAATGCACATAATGTATGTAGCGGGGTTATTCATGTTCGTTCCTCTTATCACGTGAGAAAGTGGTGTAAATACTTGATTTAAAAATGATCCTTGGGATTTAATCTTAAATAACAATAATACTAAACGAAAATTTGTATGATTTGTTTAAATTAATGTGGTATTCAAATAATTAAAAAGGAAATCATCTAGATCAGTTGTAATGACTTATTCTTTATGAATGTTTTATATTTCTTTTCGAAACAGATCCGAGTAATTAAATATAATGATTAAACTCGAACTAAAATTTCGTACCAATTGGTGTTGGCATCGCAAATTTTCTGAAATTCACAAGAATAATTTAAATTATAAAACTTCGAAATGAGGGAGAAGGTTAACCGGACATGTCATCTGTACTACTGTTTAACTTAGAGTACTGCTGACAGATTTCGATCAACAAAATGGTTATACAAGGAAGCAAATTATTATTGGAATTTTGTGATTCATTTAAAAGAAATTCGAAGGTGCCAAAGGGCAGTCAGAAATCGGAAGACGGACAAGATCATATCCAACAAATGAAACGAAAGATAAACATAGAATACACAGCACTATATTGAAAACTAAAGCTGGAGTAACAAGAACCCTACAAAACCAAGGTGAGTTTTCGTGCTCCGGAAGGGTAAGCAACTCCTGCTCCACTAGTGGCACCCGTCGTGTTACAAAGTCGGTGTATAGTCACAATCGTTGTTAAACGGTATAAGAACGGATTTGTATTCACGACAGTGGGAAGATATCCATTGTCATTTGTGAAATGGAAATATCGTACCGGCTAACCAAATCATGATGGTAACCGAAAAACGTCCGAGTGATGACACTTACTTTTCCCTGAGAAACGTGTCTCAGTAGTTTTCTTGTCAGCTGCAACCCTCTATCAATAAAATCCTGATAGGAAGCAGAAACCATGGAGTAGCGTATCAACTGAGATATATACAATCCTTATGCAGGTGCGACTGGAATATTGCTATACATGGTAATTGTGACCACGATATGTGCACAGCAAACAAGGGATGTTCACCCCTCCAGAGAACCTTATTGTACTCATGTTTTGTAAAAATGTTCGTGGAGTCCAATAATTTTATTTTCGTCGTTCCCGTTTATCTATTTGTTTTATTTCAATTTTGACTTATCTTTTTAAAGTATGCGTTTTGATCTATTGCCTGTATTCTATACCAGACTTCGATATTATGTTTCTCCAAAAACAACCAGACATTAAAAATAACAAATTAGTAAATATATTTAATTTTAAGATAAACCTTGTATCTGGAAAGCTCATTACACTTTTAACAAATAATTGTCAAAATATGGAATGTAAAGAATTTTCTATTCATGTTACACGTTTAACAAAACAGTCAAACTGTAGTTAAACTTTACAGATTAAGTGCCAGTATTTCATAGTACTTCAAACATGATTCAAATAAAAATACAATAACAGACATTGAGATTTCACTTAAGTGTCTCTGGAGTCCAAGATCTACACGTCTCAAGGGTCTATAGTGTTTAATTTCTGTACGATGTGAACTCATATTTTATCAGTTTATTCATATTGATCTTATCTTGGACCTAGACAAAGATGTTTTGGTCTAAAATTTAGCAGGAAACTTTGATTTCATTTATTCTTCTACAGTGTTTTTTACCTTTTCAATGTAGTTTTTTTTAATTACCCTTAGTCATTAAGTCATTACACATCATGTGACAAGGATCATCACAAAACCAGCAAAGTACAATTCCGTTAACAACATACTGAAGAGAGATGTTTTGATCACTGTCACATATAACATCATTAAATATGTTTTCTCCTGACCAAGTAGTTGTGTGAAATGTTTGTATTGATAGCTTGTGCTGATCTACAGTCGAAACTGATGGTATTCGTACTATAATAAAAATGGCGGCCAATTATTCCTAGCTGTAAATAATGTATAAGAAATTGTGATTTTTTTCATTAACCCCTAAAAAGTGATATTGTTTCTGAATAGAAAAAATTATCTGTTAACCTGTGTTAATTATTGAAAGATTTACATTAGATTACTAGTATTTTGTGAAGTTTTTCCGATCTTTTCCGACGTCATAACGTTAGGTTCTTCTGGAAAATCCGTGTATTTTTAATAATAACGACATCAATTATGGTCCGAATACCTTTAGTGTTGGACACGCGCAATCATTGGGTAGCGACTGATACTGAAAAAAAGCACACTACTCGGCAGGGGATTCTTTTTATGATCATCATTATGAAATGTCAATAATTTTATCAAATAGGAAAGCAACAATATTAAGAACGAAACAAGTATTGTGTATTGATTTGGTTGTTCGGAAACGTATCCATTGTGACCAAATAATCAAAACAAACTTTAACTAATTAACTCATCAATGTAAGAAAAGTTGGATTAATTATTACAGCATACAGTTGAAATATATGCACTGTTTATGCAGTCTTTATTCTGAATATAATTAACTATTTTGAATGATAATTTCTATATGTAACTGGGAAAAAATCACAAACTTGTTCCGGAACTGACGGTTACGTTTCCGTTTTTCATTATAATTGTATCTTTCAATATAATTGAATCGGATGATTCATTTAAGTTGTCTCGACTTCTATACGGTGAGGAAACGTTTGATAACTGATATCGACATACTGTTTTGTTAACTTTCTTGTTTAACAGAGGAAATCCTTTATATCCTATCAACTGTCTGTTTGTTGATTTTGAAAATGATACACCCGTGCAATATGTTACATCCCTATAACAATAATCGTTCTTTTTGCCAGGTATGATGCGATGTATTATTCTTAGAAATACTCTTCTAAATTTTGTACTCATGGCTGAATACAAAATAAAGTTTATAGCGGCATTCAACTGTATTAAAATATTAGCAATATTTCCAGCAATTCGTAAGTTGTTCATTTCATTTCCGTTTAAATTCACTCCAGCTGCTTCAAGATATGTATTGTAGATTATCAGTGTTGCAGACGGAAGTTGGCAGACGATAAAGACTATAGCGACACCTACTAACATTAGAGTAGTTTTGTGTTGCTCCCATTGTCGTCTGTTGTCTGATCGTGTGGCACCAGTGTTGGTCATTACTTTCCGAATTTCATTAGCTTTGCACACTGACCTTATAAGGATTGAATTGAAAGTAACCAACGCGACCAATGGAATGAAGGTAAATACTATAGCGATGAAATAATAAAATCCAACACTATATGACTGGTGCTGAGCAAATTCTGTCATTATGATTTTTACGGAAGTTGTATTGTCTTTGGTTATCGTCACGGTCTTCCATTCAAAGAATTCCGGAAATGTACAAATTATCGCAAATGATGCCATTAATATAGCAATAATTCTTGCTCGTTTTGGTGTACAGATGACACGTCCTTTCATTGGATGACAGACTGCAACGTATCGTTCCACAGTAAATGTTACTGTAAGTATAACGGATGTATTTGCCCACATATCGGATAACACGCGTCCATAGGGGAACCAGTATTTATAAACCAATTCGTTTCTTATACTAGGGTAATGCTTAAAACTCAATGTAAAACTAGTTATCAAATACAAACTATCAAATATAGCTAAGAAAGTAAGGTAGATATTGGTTGAAGACTTCATTGATCGGTTGGTTAATACTGCTATGCTCACTAGATTCCCTGTTAATCCAGTTGTCACAATAACGGGAACTAGTATCCGTTGTACAATTACTCGTGTCATTTTCAGAATATCGGCATTGGTTATTTCATGATCACTGTCGTCTTGACTCCCCGTCCTATTATTATTCATATACAGTTCAAAAGTACTCGTAACTGAATCAACTTGCAAAATACTCTGATCAATGCTAGATAAGTTCTCCATTTCTGAAAAGTTAAGGTACAATAGAAATTAATAAATCACTGAAGTGATGCAAGGAAAATGATTCAATTCTAAGGCATATGAGGCCTTATAAGATGAATATGGAGCGGTATTTTCAGCAAAAGGAATTCGAAGATACCAAAGGGGCAGACATAAATCGTTAAGTTGAAAGACAGACAAGGCCATGGCCAACAAAATGAAACGAAAGACAAACATAGAACACACAACACTACACTGAAAACTGAAGCTGTACGCACCAACAAACCGGATGTGAACTCAGGTGGTCTGGAAGGGTTGGCAGTTCTTGCCTCTTGACAGACATCCGCCGCATTGTCCATTTCCAATCCGGCATTAGTCATTTCAAAGTAAAGGAGAGGTTTAAAAGAAATTACAACCTCCAGGTAAAGAAAGCAAACAGCATGTTTTCGGTTTATCCCGCAACGTCACAGGAAAGGACCGTTTTCATCTGTTTAACGGGACATTCAATACCGGCCGACAAGATCGAAGTGTCGACCGTAAAATTTCTGGAGGGATGGATCCATGTCGGAGCAGTTTCTTTGTCAATCCCTCAACTATGTCTAGAAAATCGCTGTATTTAACACAATGTCTTGAAAAACGTATAACCAGGGAGATATAGACGACATACGCCGGGGAACTGGAATGTTACTACCAATAAACAGGAATTAGACTATTGGAAAGTTAAAATCATCACGTTTGTCATATAGTTTTGTAAGAAACCTTTATCCATTATCTAATTCGAAAGGAAGATCAAGGTATGATACTTGCATTCACTTTTTGATGGTATAGATAACAACATTAACAAATGGACAACATTGTGATAGAGTGTTATTAAAACCAATTATTACTTTGAACTAAAAACGTTTTATAATATTATTTATTTGGAACTAAACAGTTCTTTGAAAGTATTGATTCATTTAGGTTATTTTTACGCGGATGTTGCAGATAACATTTTCATGGTAACGTAGTATAGTTCTTAGAATTCATAATTCGCAGTGTAGTTTTCAACCAGTTGCTATTGTAAACGCCAAACACAGGACATAATTTGACAAACTTATCGACATTTTTGAATGTATAAAAAATAGTATCATTGTTCAAAAGCGTAAATTCGTTGCTTATTCTATCGATAAAGAGTGCAAAGGTGCCTTTTACAGACGTACCTGCTGTGTTCTTACTTATTGCATTTTCGTATATGAAATCATGTTCCGCAAAGATGCAAAGTTTGTCGTTGTTTATGTTATTTTCAATATTAAAAGACCAACCGCTTACATTTGCATTCCCAGCATAATAATATTTATCGATTGAAGTTCGTTCGGCAAGTGCAACTTCAAGTACCAGCCAATTGCCCGACGACAAATTAGTCAGAAGAGTATATTCATAGGCTACTTCATAGTAAATTCTAGTGTTGTCTTCTACACAGATGTCAGCAATAACCCCTTGGTAGTTTTTCAGCTGGTGTCTCCCGTTTGGACTGTTTGGAGACCTTGATGAATTGAAGTTACTTAGAATGGTATTATCGTCTGATACGAACCAGTATTTGTATAATGTTGACGGATCAAACTTCATCTCAAACTTGTGTTTATCAGCTAAAATGAAATTAAATATGTATATGAAATGTCCCAAACTAAGTCATTTGGAGTTAAACTTACAAAGTGGAGCACGTTAGATTGTATAAGGAATCACCAAAAAAATCAGCCTTTATTTCAAAAGACAACAGTTCATTTCAATTTGTTTTCTTATCGAAACGATCAAATACCTTTTTCATCTGGAAACATACAAACAGTTTCCTACGGTGACATTCTTCTAATAACAAATAACGTAAAATATATTTACGTTAGTTTTGATTATCATCTTTGACTCCAACCTTTAGTATTTTCATTACCATATAATTGGGAACAATTCTTATTTTTACGTATTACCTTATATGCAACGTATTGCGTACATTGTCTTTAAAAACTGCATCTTATTTCGACTTGGCATCATAATACAAACTTTATTATTTTTATTTGATGATATAGTTGATAATATCCTAATTAAATATATTCATCATGCGAGCAACTAAATGAAAGTTCTACGACATTTCAAGAAAAAAGTCGTAATTTTTTTCTTATATCAATGAAATACTTCTCTTAGAAACGCGATATATTTCTATTATAATTAATTTCAATTGGCGATAAATTTCTATTGCGTTAGTGATGCTTAATTTTTAACTTGATTTAACAACTCCAAACGTAAACGTAAAGGTATCAATATAGTTAACATAAAGGTACTTAACCCCCTCAACAGGTCTGGTCTGAACTTAGCAAAATAGAAGGTTAAAATATTGATGGTGGTGACAATTACAGGAACTTGGAGGCTAATATTTGGCCTCATATTTCGAAGATATTTCTGTTCCAAATCTACAATATCTATTGTTAACTTGTGCGTAAGTTTATTCAGGAATATAGAGATGTATATAGTTAACAAATTTTTGCCAAAGAATGGGCTAGTTAATTATTGGTGTAATACATAACCATGATAACTAAAAGAATTGTAAAAGAAACCTTCACTATAATGCACACAATGGAGGAAAACGGGCAAAAATGCCCTCTCTTATCATAAATTTTATGGATTAAATTAAGATCGTAAACTGGTCGTACTACAATACTCAAAGAACAATTGAATAGCAACATGAAACATCTCTGACACAAACATCTTTGAGTAGTGTTTTTTCCTATGTCTGGATCTTAGACTTCCTTAGTTTCGTTTTTAACGATACTGATGAAAGTTTGTCCCTTGAAAGGGAATACTCAAATTTTTTCATATTCATTCAACATTGGTAATCTATTTTAAATTGTTGATTTAATACCTAACGACTCATCTGTCCTTTCTATGAATAACTCTAAATTTGACTGTGGTGACCGCATCTATCCCATTGAACTTGAAATCAAAGATACTACAGAATCAGAAAGGTCTGCTTCATACCTAGACTCACACCTAGTAAATTGACAGTAAAGGCGGATTAAAAACTAAATTTTACGACAATAGAGATGACTTTGATTTTCCCATTGTAAACTATCCGTTCATGTCTAGCGATATTCCAGCCGCACCTGCGTACGGAGTGTATATCTCTCAATTGATACGCTACTCCAGGGCTTGCGATTCCTATCAGGATTTTATTGATAGAGGGTTGCAGCTGACCAGAAAGCTACTTAGCCCAGGGTTTCTCAGGGAAAGATAAGAGTCATTACTCCGGAAGTTTTTCGGTCGCCATCACGATTTGGTTGACCGGTACGAAATATCCATTTCACAGATGGCAATGGATATTTTCTGACTGTGATGAATACAAATCCGTTCCTTTACCGGTTGTGACTAACACCGGCTTTGACTACCGAGTAACACGATGGGTGCCACTAGTGGAGCAGGAGTTGCTTA
>JARWCS010343173.1:0-11443 GCA_034783895.1 Geukensia demissa | reverse complement strand
GTCTGCAATGGTCTTGTCTGTCTTCCTACTAAACGATTTCTGTCTGCCCCTTTGGTATCTTTGAATTCCTTTTATAGTTGCCGCTGGACGTTAAGCAACATTCAAACAATGATCAATCCTATAAGAAAAATGGAAACATCAAAGCTCGTATCAAGGCCGGGATTCCAGTCGTGTCGGAGGCATAGGGAATGTGAAGATCTTAAGATTTTAAAGTTTCAGAAGGTTCCTGTTAAGATGTGATGATCTTTCACATTTTTATTAAGTAAATGTCCATAAATACGACTCCATAATATTTTGCTGAATGGAATAAAAAAGAAAGTATTTCCCACAATTATCAGTATTTGTCAACATTACTTTGATGACCGTTCGTTATCCAAATCATAAGCCGTCGGGGAATGGGTTTAATTTTGATTTTTGAGAACTTTCAATGGATTGAACAACGTACGCGGCATATCTTCGTTCTGTTGCTTGAGATCTTATTCCGGTATGTGATACACGATTGCTTCTGCCAGAGATTCACGTTTTACAGGTGACATTTTCAAAACGCTACACACGTTTTTATAGAATCACTTGGTAAATAATCAGGGTATTTGATGTTCCTCTCCAGATCATGACCAGATGTTTTACTTAGGTGCCAATCCGTCTTTCAAGTTGATTGACAGAAACATTTTGATGAATGAAAAACAAAGCTGGACGCGTCTACTTACTTTGTAATCAAATAAAAAAGTCTAGGGTTAAGCAATAAAAAATTACTTCTTTTCTCTTAAATGTCTCGGACAATTAATTTTACTTTAATTTAACCGAATAAACCACCAAAATGAATTAAAAGTTTGCAATTTGCAAGATAATGATGGGATAAAAATATATAAAACAACAATTACAATTGGAAAAATGCCGGATGTCGTAAATCAGGCTAAAATTTCTGACCCTTTCCGGACTATTTGGTTTCACACTGTTTGTTTGTAGTTTTCATACATTTTTTCTGTGATATGTTGCTTTCTCTCTTTTATGCTGTGGTTGCTGTGTTTACTGACTTATCCTTTCCTTGTTGACCTTTTGGCTACTTTTCGTGTTGTCTTATTTGACCGAATATTGATAAAAGGAAAAGGAGAGAACAAGCCTGTACAAAAATATATATATTATTATTAACGAGTTGAGGAGAAGGGGTAAAGGTGGTGAATGGAGAGGATCTAAAAAAAGGATTGTTGTGTACAACGATTTGTTTTAAGAGCTTTAAAAAATGGTGAGTGCCGCGCAAAAGTCCCCTTTTTGACGGATTTAACTTCCTGCAGAGAAATCGAGTATTTACAATTTTACCAGGCTATTCGCGAGATGGTCAACTATGATTACATATCGCTTAACCTGTCTTGGCTGTCTAATCCCCCTTTGTACAACGCCAAGGAAGGGCGACGTAAAAGACGCCTCATGTTAAGAGAAAGCAAAGTTCTTAGCACGTTTAATTCCCACAGTAACCGCTCATTGTGGGTTGTCCATGGGCAAGTCTTAAGTCTAATTTTTCTTAGAATTTTAACCCGTTTGGTTTCCGTCCTAAATGACCCCTATTCACAGTCTACATATTGATTTATTGTTTGTTCTCTTTTTCTCGTTTTCTGTTCTGAATACGGCTGAAATATTGCTTGCTGGACGTAAAGCAGTAATAAACCAATCAATCATATGCCAATATGCGAGTGAAATTTGATTCCAAAGACTGGTATTTTTTTCAAATACCCCTCACTGTCATGATATATCTCTTTAATTACACCATGAACATAATTTTTTAGGTGATAACTGTTCTATTATTTCAGGCTTCCGCTTTTCAAAATTGATTCATCATGTTACGTTACTGTAGGCGATGAAGCAGAAACCTTCCGAATAAATTTAAGCGGGATGGGGCTCGCGAGGGAAAAAGGAATTTATGACAGAAGGTAAAAAGGCATATTTTCAGGCATATACACCGGCAGCTGTAAAAATGGCCGAATTCGTTTAAATATGCATAAAATACACTGGCTGTGGAACCAATCAAAATCCAGGATTCTTATATATATCACCTTAGCATACAGTCGGTTCGCAGTACAAGGTTTTTATGTCGTGTATAACTTTCTGATTGCACAGACCATTGAAGGTTTTTAGTTTATTGTGACAACATGTTAAGTTCATTATCTTTTACAGTTCATTGTCAATATAAGGCCATATGTCATGCAGGTACAAACGTGTTATTATTTGTCGTTTATGTCTATATGATTTTGTCCTAATGCCAAGATCTAAGACATCACAATAAAGGAAATTAACTCATCAAGGTCTCATGCAATAATGGCTTTATTGTCAATGATGATATCCGTTGTCAGTTATCGCGGAAATCTTCTGTCAGTCGTCAATCGTCTTCCGTCGTAATTTCAATTTATAGAAATACAAAATAAGAAAAATACTCCTACGGGTTGAATTACACTTTAATAAATGGCGGAACACCGATAGGATTTATAAATCAAAATGAAATAAAGATGCCAGACTGTTAAGGAGTGGGTAACTGTATAAAAGTTTTAGTAGACTAGAAGTGACATTTCCATAATAATTGGTAATAATTTACAGTAAATGTGTCTTGAATTGATAAAGTATATTACTCCGCAATATTTCAAGGAGACCACACTCTGTTTTCAAAAGAAACGGAAAAAATTGTTAGATCGAGGGGTTAACAAGGATTGAATCTCGTTCTTTGTTAAGAAATATTCTTTCATTAGTACTAATGGATGTATACTACGCGCTAGATGTAAACTTTTAGTCTTTAGGGATATCACACATGCGCAATATTCAGTTTTACTAGAGGTGCCTCTACTCTTTTTCAAATTTAACCTCAAATTTGATTGATTTTGATGAAGCTTTGAATTGTCTTGGTTGCTATTAGTAAGTGTTATTAGATGGAATCGGCTTGGTTACTATTAGTCGGCGTGATGAGATGGACTTGTTATGGTTACTTTTAGAAAGTGAAATTAGATTTGATTGTCTTGGTTGTTTAAGTATTGTTTAAATGGAATTGTCCTCGTTGATGTTAGAAAGTGTTATTACATGGAAATGTCTTGGTTACTTCTAGTAAGTGTTCGATGAAATTGTCTTGGTTACTGTTAGCAAATGTTATTGTATGGCATTGTCTTGGTTACTGTTAGCAAATGTTATTGTATGGCATTGTCTTGGTTACTTTTAGCAAATGTTATTACATGGAAATGTTTTGGTTTCTTTTAGTAAGTCTTGGATGAAATTGTCTTGGTTACTGGTAGCAAATGTTATTGTATGGCATTTTCTTGGTTACTGTTAGCAAATGTTATTGTATGGCATTATCTTGTTACTGTTAGCAAATGTTATTGTATGGCATTGTCTTGGTTACTGTTAGCAAATGTTATTTCACGGAAATGTCTTGGTTACTTTTAGTAAGTCTTAGATGAAATTGTCTTGGTTGTCGTTGTTTTTTAGTCATTTATTGTTATATGTTCACCATTGTTGCATTAGATTAGGTCGATTGTCGTGTTTTATGTATAGTATCACATTTTGTATTTCGGGGCCTTTTACAGCTTCCGTTATGGTATGGACTCTGGTTCATTGTTGAAGGCCATAACTATTGGTGAAGTAATCTTAAACTGTACGAAGAAAACCCCTCTGATCTACTGTCCCATCCCCTCGGAATGTCATATTATCTAAGCGAGGGTAAAATAACCACTAACAGCAATACGCCTACGTGAAAGTTCAGATCAAATCACAGGCGTTACTATTAATCTTTAGTAAATGGGCAGTATATTTTTGACATGAAATTTTTAAGAATCAATGGATGTGAAATAAGTTTTTTACACTTAAGTAAATAACCATCTTTGTATTTTAATGGTTTTTTTAGTAGGGTAAGGGTTGTTAATTTGTTGTCTTATTTTATTATTCTGGAAACTGACAACATTATGTGTTTTTTTGCTTTTATTTTTAAAAAACAAAACATTATAAAAAGACTAGGACAGTATCGAAGACCAGGCATCCAATAAAAAATATATCCAACTACACGTCCTTTGGTATGCAGGCTGTGAAAATTTCCAGCTGAAAAACAAAAAATTCAAGTTTTTAAATATAATATCGTGGCGTGTATTGTGACATAAGGATATTTATTGACCAACCATATTGCTATTATATCCAATAAACACTAACATATCATACATATAAAAAATTTGAGTCTATGTTTTCTCTCTGTCCTAGCTTGGTAGTTTTTTGTTGATAGTTTTTTTCTTTGCACAACCGAAAAATACGATTTTTCATTTTATTCGATTTGTTCGTTGAGGATTGGTTTTTTTTTGACAGAATGACTTCTGTTTCTAGTTCAGTTAAACTTATAATGTAGTGTAGAAATATATTGAGTCTGTTTTTTTGCAGATCCAGCATTGCATTTTGTTGGTAATTTAACTTTAGACAAGTGAATGATTTTTTTTTCAGTTTACGGTAATTTGTTTGTGAAAATTTGTTTGTTTTTGTACAGGTATTGCTTACCTCGTCAATTTCTCCATGGAAACCATTATTGCCTGAACACAACCCTATTGTAAGTGGGTTATCACGGCTCTCTAAATTGCCTGAAGAATAAAACAACATTTAAACCTAACTAATTTCCCCGTTATTTTGGTTCTTTGATATCTTAATGTATAAATCTCTTTTGACACGTAAAACGCTTTTATGCAGGTAGACCGATACTGTTTATGATGTAATTTGTCTAAATTTGGCTCCGATGTATTTTGTTACGCTTTAATAATGACACAGAGAAAACGAGAAATCGAACACATCGGTCAGAAAGCCTAAGTTTTTTTTTTAAAACGACAAAGCCGGGTTAATTGGTCTAAATTTTTAATTCCTGATCTTGTCTTGTAAATTTTGGCCATATACAGACATTCAACAAATCTGCTTTTAATGGGGCACAATTTATGCCCATTGGAAATCCTACGACTTGCCTAAAAATTTTATTGCCGTGTATGTTCCACTTTTACTGGCTCTTCGGTTTACTTTACCTTCCGCTTACTAAATCTATATCTATATCAAGAATGAAATTGAGACCATCTCCTCACAGGTCCAGTAAGTATATCTTTTATAATGTCTTTTTCGTCTCTTATACAGCAAACGTACTTGTGCTTTGTTTTATCGAAACACCATTCAATCAAATATGAAAATTTCTGTTAGATAATGTAGAAGTGTAGTATAGTAACAGTAGAGTACTCATAATCATAACTATCAACAATTTCAAAAGGCTCTTCTAAAGCGTGTAATATATATAAAACTTCCAGTGAATTTTTTACACTCCAAAAATAGTTTACACCACTATGTTTTAAGCTGTATTACAGTAATTTACGATAAGTTCTCTCAATTTATATAGAGCACTAGTCAAAAGAACAGAAATGTTAGTAGCAGTACACTTACTGGAAGCTGAGATAATGTGACTTTAAGGTTATTTAATGTAGTTTAGGCAACAAATACATAGTAATACATAGTAGGGAGTTTAAATGTTCAGCAGGGGCCTTAATCTTATCAGTGGAAGTATCGGTCTGTCTTCTACTAGACTCTCTGTTGAGTACAGGCCTTGGATGGTAGATGCATTAAAAATTCACTTCTCAAGTACCTGCATGTAGTATTTACGCCATCTACGACCACATTGTTTGCGGCTTCATTAGCCGGTAGAAAAACGAACTTGAAATTAAGCTTTAATTATAGAACGCGAAACCCTTTTTGTTTTTTCCAAATTGTTTTCGAGGTGTGAAATCTGGATATTAACAATGTATTTTCTTTTTTTAGAGAAGCATTAAGTGACTTTTTATAGCTTTTGCATTTTTTAAGAAAATGTTTTTTTCACTGTTATCAAATAACCAGTTAACACTATTCAAAATTTAATCTGATAAACAAGCATCAGCTATATATTAAATTTCTATATAATATTAGTTTTTACCTCCGGTTCTCTGTTTGAATGTTCTTCCATTACAACTTCCACCAAAGAAGTTGCCATCATAATAATATGTTATATCAACCCACTTATCATCCTATAAACACAAATAAGATATATTATGGAATTATTATTATTATTATTATTATTATTTTTATTATTATTATCATCATGTCCGTTATTTAAAAGGCTCTGTCTAACAGAGTTATTTTTCTGCTTACCCTTATCCGGACCACCCGTGTTCATACTAATTTTTTGGTGGATCCGCATTGTTCATAGTTTTCTTTTTGTTTTTATTTTTATTTGTTTATGTGTCATGTTCCGTCTTGTTCGTGTTCTCGAGATTGCCGTGTATGTTCCACTTTTACTGGCTCTTCGGTTTACTTTATCTTCCGCTTACTAAATCTATATCTATGGTGGAAATATAAAGCCATTTTTATGCTTTGGGTTTAGCTTGCTACGCTACCTTGAGTATTTCCGATATTTTATACATTAATTTTTTATTATCTCATGGTATCAAAATAGGAGATGCGACACGATAATGAATGAGACAGACATCAACCAGTTAACCATTAAACCATTAAGTTTAAATGCAATTATTCTTCTACAGTCAAATTTATTTCTGAAATCAAATCTTACGTCATAGTCTTCATTGAAGTATATAACATCCGGATTATCGGATGTTTTTCCTTTAAATATCAGTTTTCCTTTATATGCAACCACTTCCACACTAGAATCCCCGTTTGGTCCACAGTTGGAAATGATTGGTTCAGGTCTTCGTCTTCCGGCTCCCCGGTTCACTTTAACTTTCATTCTGATGGCAAATGTTTTTCCAAGGTACCTACTTTGGAATCCCCAGATGTACATTTTACTTTTGCCATTGAAAACCGCCTTTCCATTGCGGAGGAATATATGACTGTGGTCAAAAGCCAATCCACCCTTCGACAAGTCTTTGAAACCATCATCAAAGTTAACTTTGAATTCGGCACTACATTCTATAAAGATGAAATAGAAAAAAACCACATAAGTATATCAACACACCTTGAGTATCAGAGTGAAATTCCTCTGATACAGATTCAACAATATACAGTTATTGACTGGGTCCGAGGACAACAGCTGTTTTGTTTGACCATATAACTGAACTGCTGTCCAAAGCCGTAGATCGACACTGTTTCACTGCACATTCCTACTAAGCATGTGTATGAAAGGGCTAATATTAGTTAAATTTCTTTCTTAAAATTTCTTCCTTATTCTATATTAACTGTATCTATCTAAAATTCATTTGTTTTTGTTGCAATCACAGACATATGTAATTTATTCCAATTGTTCTTGAACATAAAAATAGAAAACTCTTAAAAGGGAAGATAACTCTTTGCAATTTGTATTATAAAGAATGCACAATGAATTCGGACATCCAGGTTTGTACCGCGAAAAAAAGAACACTGATTCCCAAATTTTATTTTATATTTCTGAAAGCATTTTATAAAAGCTTTCTTTACAACTTTTATTTCAAAATTTTATCTTCTGTTTTTTTCTATCTGTAGAATTATGCATTTTTCCCGCAAAAACTCTGTAAATTAAGCTGTTTTTGTACTAACAGAAACTCGAAAACAAGGACTGTGACATATATTTTTGTTTTTCATTCTTGAAATGCCTTGATGCAGACTACATTTGGAAAAGTATGGAAAAATACTATTAGTGGGAAATTTGAGTAATGATCTACCTTTAATCACCAAAAACTTGCAAAGAAAGCTACATTTTATTCAACTTACGTCTATATTGTTTTCTAAGACTTCCATTGCTTCCTCCATTTCCGTTGATATTTGATTTACATCGACACTGTGCTTTACTGTAAACAGTTCCTGCTGGGCATGCGCGAAGTCTCAGACCGCCATATTGAGGAGCTAGGTATCCATATTTGTTCATAGGATCGGGTAAACTTGGACAGGCTAAATAGAAAAAAGATTTTTGTTTTGTCTTTTGTAAGATTGAAGGTCTAAATATTTGTAGCTCTTCTTGAAGAAAAAGTTGTCGTGTTCCAGATAATTATTACTTTAAACGACAAATATAGAAATCGATTAAAACGGCAGGTTGTTTTGCTCATCCAGCTATATTAAAAAAACTATTTGTATTCTACAAAGGAACTTTTGAAACAATCGAGATGAAACACATTTTTCAAGTTTCATCTGCTAAATTAATTTTTTATGTTTGTTATCACCAGAAAGAGATGAAAAAAATACAATAATTACTCATGAATTCTGCACCTTTAGTTTTGTTTCAATTGGCTTTGTGGTTTTAGGGAAATTGGCCCATCAGTAACAAGAATTTCCCATGTAGACAAAGTTTGTCGGATATGGAGGAATTTAGTAATAAGTTGTTTAATTGACTTCTTTTTTTAACAATCTGCCTGTCAGAAACACAAAATTTTTCACGTTGGCCATTTTTGATGTCCAATCAGAATAAAATCTGAAACATCTGAAAAATGCTTCCTGTAAAGGTTGCTTCCATCAAGCTTAGTAGTTGAAAATATATAATATACCTATCATTCAAGAATGTTCATGGCAGCCAAATTTTTTTTAAAAGGCCAAAAAAAACCCCTTAAGATGTGTTCAGTAAAGGTTTGCTCTATTTGGCTTATCGCGGTCATGTCTGTTTTCTGACCGGGACATAAGAACACTGATTAAACAGAAGCTCCAAAGTATGCTGTGTGGCTTTCCGAACAAAGGATGTTTGACAATCGGCCGATCAGTAGCAAGAAAAACCAGTGGCAGCCATATTAGACGACGGATAGGAAAATTGATTTGTTCCACAGATGTTTCATACCAAGTTCAGGTTCAATTGACTAGATGGTTTCAGTGTAGGACATTTTCTTTAAAAAATTGTCCTGTGGAAATTAGTATATTCATTTCCCGACCATGTTTGTGGATTGTACTGGACGATATACGAAAGCTTTGTACATGTCCACCCATAAATGTATCAGATCAAGTTTCAGTTCTTTTTGTATTGTGGTTTTTAGGAAAGAAGATTAGAATATAAAAATTATTGACAATGAACTGACAGACAGACGGCCGAGCTAAGTGATGCAAGAGCTCACACGATCTTAAACGAGCTTAAACTTAGATAAACTTATAGAATTTCACATTTGATACGTACATGTTTGAGCCAACTCCCTGCTAAGAATACTTAATGTTTCACATTCGTCATCGCAGATTTGTGCTCCAAAAGCTGCTACACATTCATTGTCATCGTCGTAGCGATAACCCTTGGGACAACAAGACGGAACTGATATACCATCCACACATTTGTAGAAACAGTTGCAACCACCACTTCTTCTGTAGTGTAATGTTCCAGGCACTAAGCATTTGTCTACAGTACAATATTTATCACGTGAATAAGTATACCAGTTATTATACATGAATGTTACTAACATGCTCATGTATTACTGATTGAGATATTATGCAAAAGTATGAATAAATTTACCTCTAAATGATTTTAAAAATACCGAATGAAAATAAAAATCAAATAATGGCACAGTAAACCAAAAACAACTACTCCTGAGTGATAATCTAATGAACATATTTCAAATAACGCAAAAGTAGTAAAAAGGATTTACACTTGGAAACATTCAAACAAACTTGAAGGAAAAAATTAAATAAACAAAAATAAAAGTGACTTTTTTATAATATAATTTTCAGGAGATTTTAACCGCAGTAAATTTCTAGAAGAATTTTGATAAAAATATCGGTACATGTTCGTTCCTGCGATGTATTCATTTCATAGTGAAGAAATGATGGATATATGACGCAAGGAGACAACAAACTGTTTCTACTGGTAACACAAGAAAATCTCAATTACTTTATATGACATAGGTACAAATATATATTTGTAGGTTTTTGCATTTTCATACAATTTATGACCTTTCAGAATGATCTGCCTGTTAAATTAATAAAACAATAGTTGACCCTTTTAAAATGCAAGCTAGAATAGAAACACCAATCAATCAAAACAGTCCGATATAAATTTACAGGTAACCAATGGTCAATTTATGTTCTTTAAAGTTTAACAAAGCCAGTGAAATCAACAAAGCTGTTTTACAATACAGGTCACAAGAATAATATGTCTTTAACTCTCAGATATTTTGGCGATCTTTATCGAAATAACGATTAGTTTGTCATTTTTTGTTGCTACTAGTTTGAACTTAATTTCCCCTCACCAACGACAGACGAATTATTTGTTATCATTTTCAGAGCAGATATATAAGTTTATTTGCTCAATATAAAAGAAAATTCTACTCAAAAATATATGTTTTATTAAGACCAGAGAACCCTCTTGAAACAAGGGTCGTTTTTTTACATATACACTACCTTCGAAACAAAGGACATCATCTGGTGGTCTACATAGCAACATGGTTTGGTCCCAGAACATACCAGCAGGACAATCCCTGGCGACAGCTTTTAGTTTACCACCAAGGTAAAAGCACTGTACTAATTTGTGGCAATGCCCAGGAAGTGGAGCATAACCAATAGAATCAATGAAGGCCCCAAGGTAAATAAGACACAAAGCTAAAATTTAAAATAAAACAAGTAATACGTTTGATTAGAACTTGGAGCTATAGACTAAATAATTTTATTGGTCTTTTGAAATTAGTAACTCTAATATAAATTCATTCTTTCGCCTCGTTAATCAAGCCTCGGTCTAATTTGAGTAAATTATGAGCTCGACATAAGTCACGGTTATATCGAAATTATAGCATCACAATGTTTACCGGCGTTCGATTGACATAAAACATAAACAAAATAGAGCATACAGAATGACCTGAAAAAAATTTTTTCATATTTCTTAACTTAAAAGTAAAACTGAACGGTTTGAAATATTACATGTTCTGCTAATTAACTATATTAAAAAAGGTTTTTACTGTTTAACATATATACTAACGGAAAAAAGAGAATTTTGGTCATTTCAACGGTCAAAAGAAAAAAAATCCCATCAATGACTTGATATTCGATGACTTAAGATGGAAAATTGAAGGAGTGTGTACTAACGTAAAATCACAAAACGACCATTTGAATTTGACCCATACTTTTGAAATCAAAAGCATGTTTTCAAATCTTGATGAAATTTTTTCTTGTCATTTTTGGGGTTAAAAAGTGGTTTTTCGAATCTAGTAAAATGTGATTTTAAAAATGAGATTAAAAAAAATCTGTAAGTGTTGATTCCCCAAATCTTTTGTAAAATTTTGTATAAATTCTGTAAGAATTAAGAGAAAAACGATCACTTGAGTATTACATGTATTGGAAATTTCTTACAGAAGCACATTTCTTTTTTCTTTGAGTATATGTATAAAGGAATTTTACAATGTATCTAACTTCTAAAAAAAGAAATTTAAAGTAACGAATTATACCTGGATAAATATAATTCATTGATTAAAGGAATTCGAAGATACCAAAGGGGCAGACAGAAATCGTTAAGTCGAGGACAGACAAGACCATGGCCAACAAA
>JARWCS010343162.1:0-11443 GCA_034783895.1 Geukensia demissa | reverse complement strand
TTACGGAAACGTGGTAAATAAAGCTCGGAAATTTAAACAAAATCCACATGGTCTTAAAATTCATCTTAATAAACTTGATACAGACTAAAAATCTAAGAAGTAACAATGTTGGAAAGATCATAGTGTAAACTTTATCTTTCCAACATACATTCCAGTACAAATGTACTTAAACATTCAACTCAAGCACGGAGAGGCTTTTTACGACCTCCACAGAGCACAAGAGAAAAACTCCGTAATAATAAATTTAAGAGAAAAAATATGGAATATATGCCAGGAAGACACAATTCACATCAAGTCCCTTTTACTCCTTATGTCGAGTAAGGTCGTATGATAAATTAAAGTGCTATCCTATATAACTATTGAGAATTTCTGGGTGCGACATTAAATTTGTAACTTATTTGGACAAAAAACCAAAAGTACACTTATTACAAATACAAATAAAAAACCCTGCGGCATGTTATCAGGACTAAACTGTGACATGCTGTTTTTTGGAACTTGTAACGTA
This sequence comes from Geukensia demissa, assembly GCA_034783895.1. Classification (NCBI taxonomy): domain Eukaryota; kingdom Metazoa; phylum Mollusca; class Bivalvia; order Mytilida; family Mytilidae; genus Geukensia; species Geukensia demissa. The sequence continues at coordinate 10,938 of JARWCS010343162.1, read as the reverse complement.
AACAGGCTAAATGACAGGGGCCTTTTACAACTTCCTTTATGGTGTGGACTCTGGTTCATTGTTGAAGACCATAATAGGACCTGGAGAAGTTTAGGTTCGACTGTTGTTTGGTGGATGGCTGTCTGATGGACAATCATGTCACATCTCCTATTTTTATAGTGCTGGTTGTTTTACAGTAGTAACAAGGGTAACCAGTTTTTCTCTGAAATCACTTATGCGCAGAAATATTAGTCAGGAACTTCAGAATTTTTCTGGGAAAATTCACATTACTCCACAATCATTTGTATACTTTAATTGCAGGTCATTTATGTGCGTCTTGATTGACAATATCTTACATTCTTATTCTTATTCTACAATAGTAAATCTGCGAGTTTTAAGTAAAGAAGTTATGCAATGAAAGTATCACGTAGACCTGTGATGTTCACATTACAAGGCAAATCATTGTGATTAGTTGGCTTATTTTTTTACATCGAGTCGAGATCGATCTATTTTACTCCGATAGAACTAAACTATTCTTATCAGGCTAACCACCGAACAACTGTGGTCTATCCTCATTTCTGTTTCTCCGAAAATGATACAATAGTCCGGCTAAGAGCTCGTCATACTTGTCGATGAGCTCGTGGATATCTCAAAGGCCGTGTATACGTATGTTCATTATTATCTCAAGATTAGCGTGCTATTTACTGACCTTTCTCTGAAGGGATTCCTTAAAAGTGCTGAGACCACCTTTACCCCGGCATAAAGTACAACGCCGCTTCCAAATCCTTTAGAAAATCGTTTAACAAACTTTTCAACCAAAACACGAGTCTTTCTCTGTTTCGTCGTTTCTGGTGGACATACTTCGTCCATTTCAATCAATCAATCATTTAAATGTGTTTTATCAAAAGTTTCATCAGTAAATAAGATAAAACAAATCACGTGAAATGCCACCACTGTGAACCTTTACTAAACTGGATAGGTATGATAACATCAATCTACGTGTATACATAGCATAATGGCTAGAGGGGACAGTATTCAATAAAAATAATATGAATCAAACTTTCAGGTGTATGCGTGCATTAATTTTTTTAGCTTTATCCTGTCATTTGTGTGTTTCCAACTTCACATTTATTTGAATTCTGCATTATTCCAGTAACAGTCTGTGATTTTCAGCTTTTGACATAGTTACTATAATTTGAAAAGTTGCACACATTTCATGTATTCCGATCCTATTTCTTATTTAATGCAAGAAGTATTCAACTTGAAAAATTTAATTCAAAATAAGCATTAGGTAAATTAATTTGAGCAGAGACATATAAAACCATATATATATATGTCTCTGATTTGAGTAATTTTTCTTAATTATTACGTGGCTTAAATAATTTTGCTTCCTGTCTAGTGCGCAGGTGATTAAGTTCATTTCACTTTGTTTCCTAAGGAAACAATCATGTATACCAGTTTCCCCTGAAACCATACAACCGAATGTTTCCTGAGAAAACATTCATATTCTAATCGTTCGTGGAAAAACAAACATTGTATTGACCAATGTTTCCTTAGGAATTAAACCTTGGTCAATACAGTAAAATATACGTGTTATTCAATTTTTCCTAGGAAATATTTAAAAAATGTGCGAATAATATACTATTAATCAGTAATAAATAGTTTCCCAAGGAAACATTGAATTATGTTTCCATATTAAGTAAACATATTAAATCCGATGGTTCAACAGGAAATTTTATAAATGATTCCAGTATATTGTTTGCATTAATTTTTGTAATGTTTCCTCAAGAAACATGGGGTTTATTAACCAAACATATGCTTCCTCGAGATACATTCTAAATGTTTCCTCAGGAATCTAATTGTAACTGATTTAAGAAAATTAAAGGATCTGAATATGAATATTCAACCAAACAAACTGTGACATTGATTTACAATCAATTTTGATGGTTAAAACACTTAAGATGTAAATTATACCAGCTATAATTAATTTCTGTTAAATTTTCAACTCAATTGGATAGTCGATGTCTACCACTGTCTTAATTTGGCGAGGTACATACATGTTATCTTGGCGCTCTTCCCTTTAAACTCTCAATTTTGGTGTGGAAATTGTATCCCAACTGCCAAAATCAGGAAACTTCGTTAGCATAACTGAGAGGCAAGTATTGAAAATCATTTTTACAACTAGACAAACTTGGGCTCAATCTCATCCAAAAACATTTCTCTTTGAATTCAGGGGCATTTACAGTAATTAATTAGCTTGCTCTTGAAAATACAGCCCACTAAACGGGACTGTATATATTATGTGTATTTTTTAGCACAATTTTGCCCAAGGAGTCTATTTATTACAATGACCTGAAAATTAGCCTCTGTTGTTGATATGTGATATAATCATGTCATTTAAGAAGATTTTGTGAAATCCTGTGTCTTAAAAGGTAGAACTTTCTAAGACTTTAAAACCAAAGAAAAATCAAGGGAAATCCATGTCACACAAATTTTGCAATGCTATAACAACTAAACATTTCTACTTATTTTTTTCCAATAATAAAAGTTTTAAAAGCTATCACAACCTTTTGACAACATTGCTTTTTGGCAACAGAGTAACAAACAATCTTAATGCCAACATAATCAATAGTAAGACTTGCAATCATTTCTGAATTTACAGTATACTTGTATATTCCTGGTTCCATGCCAAGTATAAACTCCCAGTCACATATTAATAAATTACAATTTCAACTTAAAGCAGTCACAAAGCTCTTATTTTGGGTGCAAAGAGCTGTGTGGAAGTCATATAATGCTTGAGTTGCATGCTCTTAATTATTTTTGGGTACTGGAATGTATGTTCCAAAGATGTACTTTGTAAAATTCTTTGATTGTTATCTGAACATTTGGCTTATTGGTGTTCATTACACCATGAACTGTATATTTTATTTGGTCCATGAATATCAGTAGAAATACATAAATCTTGACAATTTAACATATATTTCTTTTGGGCATAAACAACAACAGAAAGACCATATTTTATGTTATTTTATTCATATTTACCACATAATAATATGTAAATTTCATATCATTCATCAGTCATTAACAAAAATTCACCTTTAGTACAAATGCAACACTTTTATATAAAACTTAATTTTCTGGAGATGAAAATCTGTACAAATATATCACAATAAATTATATCTCATATACAGTCTGATTTATATAACAATATTATCACAATAAACTCATCTGACCATGTATATATTATCATTTACTAAGTTTACTTCATTACAAATAATTACTTGGTCATTTTATTATGATTTTATTTTCTTATTCACGTAGATCTATTTTTCCCAAATACTGATAGCTCAATGTGACCTCTGAAGTTAGTTTGTTTTTTGTATTCATGTAAAATGTATATGGTCAGATGAATAATGTAATTCATTTTTCACAGCACATATTTTCTAGATAATTTAAAGAAAACATCCTTCCATTTCAATAGATTCATGATAAAATGTGCAGTAATATCACAGCTATGAAATCATTTTAATCTTCAGATCAAATTTATGGACGGAATACTTCCAGTTATGTTAAAACAGAGTAGGTTCCTTATACAGTGCCTGAAATAAAGAAAAAAAAATGTATAAATATCAAAATTTAAACTAGTGTAGGCTTTCCAAGGCTGTTATAATTTTGATGTAGACTGACATTTAAGGGGGGTAACAAACACTATCACTAAAATAAATTTCAATTATTTAATTTGCTTTATATTTTGTGTAGATATTTTTTACATTGAACAATAAAAGAAATCCTATGATTTTTAAAGAAATTTCAAAAACATATTTCACTGGAATAATTCCGATAGATATATAGCAATTTTATCATAAAAAAATGGTCACAGAATTGCATTGATTTTAATATCAAATGAAACATGATTAAAACATCTAGATGATTTTTACAGAGTTATTTCCCTTAGCTGTTGAGTACCCCCTTAAATACAAATAGTAAAATATGGAATTAAATGAACTGCTGGCAACCAGCTTTCAGATTTGTTTTAAAATTTTTAATAATGTACCATTACTCCTTATATTCATCATATACAAAATTTATCTGTAGAAAGCAATTTATATATCTTAGATACAGCATGATAAACAGGTGAACGATCAGATATAATCAACCATAATATGGATTGTCTTGAAAATTAACTTAAATACCTTACCAGATAATAAAGGATCTCTTCTAGGACGGATAATTCCTGTAGAGGCTGGTGGTCGTAGAGAAACCAATTTGGTACCAGGAGATTTACCACCTTGTGGACTCCTTGGGTCTCGGTTCTCGAAGTCATAAGCAGTTAAAATGGGTGAAAACGGTTAAGGAAAATATTTCATTTAATCTGAAGAACTTATTTGGTTATTTTTAAAGCAGAGTTGAAGCTACTGTTATAAATGCAACAATGGCAAATATTGGTGTTATTGTATTTAACAAGGCATACTGTGATTGAAACTAACAAGAGATACCCCTACTCCCACATTGATTATCTGCCCTTGGAATGATCCCAGATGACTTGCCTTCCTATATGCAAATCTATACATTTTGTGTTCATGAAAGTTTTCAGTAAAATATATTGAACGGTTTAAGAGAAGATTTAGTTTGAACTATGTTACTTTGCACTTTTACAAATCCTAAGAATTTTCATATTACTAAACATGTGGGTTAGTTTTCGCGCTAAACTTCGAAATAAGCAAAAATTACCCCCCCCCACAAAAATTTCAACGTTTACAGTATCAAATGTGTGGTTTTGTCTACTTAAACATTACCAGTGGTACCCAGACCAAACCATATGACAGCCAGACCAAACCATATGACAGAAATTATTCAAAACCAATGTCCAAGAAGGAAGAAGCTACTTCAAAACAACCCAGATGATATCTATCACTTTAAATAGAGAAATATTATTATTTAAAATAATTGAAACTTATGAGCATTAAATTTCTGCAATGTAAAATCGTTTTAACAATAAACACTTGACACATGGCAATGACATTCAATGACATTCACTCAAAATCATACCAATCTTCGACAAAAAGGATATTTGCTGATATTGGTAGGAATAAAACATCTGTTTCTGTGACAATCTCAAGGTCATGAGTGATTGACCCAACCCCTGTTTCACCTTCTACACCAACAGCAATGGCATAAATCTCCAGGTTAAGGTCAGTCTTCATACCTGCTGCAACCTGAAATAGAACAAAAATTACAATTGGTCAAAAACAATTGTAATTTATTTTTCATTACAAAGTTTTAAACCAGTCGATGGTTCAAAAAGTAAATAGCTTGTCACATCTCAAAATACAATTATACAGTCACTCATAAAAAACCAGCAGCTTGATTGTATAAAAATTTCCTAACTATATTGTTACTGTTACCTTTGAATGTCATCACATCTTGCCTTATGGTGTGGATGTTTGTTCATTGTTGAAGACCTTACTTTTAAAGGCAACCTGTAGATATTCGTTATTCATGACTTATAGATAGTCATACCATATCTTCTTTTTCTATATGTATATCTACATGTACCCAGATCTTGAGAAAATAATTTTACAACTGTTTAATACAACAACAATGGCAGGTAATATAAAAATATATGTGTAATACTTACAGGTCCAGGTTTGTAGACAACTCGGAGGCCTGTTGAAGGGGGCGGTTGTTTAAGTTTAAATCTACATGAGTCAACACCAGTATTTTTCAGGCTGACAGTATAACTGTATGTATTCCCCTCCTTCAGCACCCCAAAGTCAACTTCCTGTGGCAGAAGGATAAGTCCTTTCATCTGATTTAACTCCATCTGGCCCTTTATTGAGGACCCTGCTGTTAATGAATTTTTAACCTTCCTTCGAACTGGATCTTCAACAGCTTGGTACTGAAATATGAATTCAATCAAAATATGTAGATTCTAGTAAAATATTAATGATAATAAACATATCTTAAATATTTGTCCACCCTGGCTTAAAGAATAGTGAAACATCACTAAAATGGTGAAATTATTTTCTGATATCAGTCAATTTATTAAACAAATACTTCCTATACCTGAACTTATAATTAGGTACACCTTCAGGCTTTCATCCAAACCATTTATTGTTTATAGCTTAACTATCTCCATTTCCTCTACCTTGTTATTAGTAATAGATCCAGTGTTTTCCCCTTACAAGAGTTACTGGATTTTGCACCCCTCCAATTATTCTTTCTTAAAATTAGATATAGCTCCAAGTTTTCCTCTTCTAGGAGGTACCAGTACATGATTTTTAACCCCTTCCTACTTTAGGTTTTACTCAATTTCTTTAACTTATTTTTATTACTTAACTCCACTAAGACTTAAACATCTCCAGATTTCCCCTGCATTATTTATAGGTATAGCTCAAGGCTTTCCTTCTTTCATAGGAACCATTATATGATTTTTAACCTTATATGTCTCCAGATTTTTTTGTTTGAGGGGTACTGATACAGAATTAAAACCCCTCCGCATTATCCCATAACTTATTATTCGTTAAACAAAGATTTTCCTCATTTGGGGAGTACAGTTCATGATTTTAAACCTCTCCCTTAATATCAGCTTTATCTGTGTCCCAAATCATTTTATTTGGTACAGCTCCAGGTTTTCCCCTTTTTGGAAGGTAAAGAATTTTACACCTATCTATTTTTCCTACCTTATTATTAGGTATACTCATGGTCCTCCCTTTGGGAGGTAAAGAATTTTACCCCTCCCTACTTTTCTACCTTATTATTAGGGACAGCTCCAGGTTATCCCCTTTTTGGAGGTAAAGAATTTTACCCCTCCCTAATATTACTACCTTATTATTAGGTAAAGCTCCAGGTCCTCCCTTTGGGAGGTAAAGATTTTTACCCCTCCCTATTATTAGGTACAGCTCCAGGTTTCCCCCCTTTTGGAGGTAGAGATTTTTACCCCACCCTATTTTTTCCTACCTTATTATTAGGTATAGCTCCAGGTTTTCCCCCTTTGGGAGGTACTGGTACAGGATTTTTTCTAGGTTGCCCAGTAACATCCACCTTCAAACTTCTGATTATATTTCCACTTGAGTCTCCAGTTCCCATTAATTCTTCATTTGTATCTGTGAACAGATTAAACTAATCATCAATGGGCAATTAATAACATATATTTAGTATGGAATTGGTTCAATTTTTTTCTGTTGTTTGACTCTGTCCTTATTTACCAATCTAAGTTCCAATGTGTGTTGTAAGAAACCATTTTGACCATCCATGTAGATCTGTGAAATCTTTTCACAATATATTTTTGTCCATGTTATCTAGTGATTTGAATGCAATATGTCATCAAAAGGACTAGGTATTCTAAGCCCCTTATTTGGCCCAAATATTAGATTTTGTGACACAATAATAAGTTGTGAAAATGTTGTTAAATAATTCAATACTTTTTCTTTATATATTTTTCGTCTTTTTGACAAAATGACGGGTATATTTGACTATTTCAATAAGAATGTAACATTTTCTGTAAAAATTATACATTTTTGGAGGTATTTTGTAGATAGATATGAACTTACAAAAACATTACAAAAATATATTAACCCAACATTTTGTACCTGATAGATCTGCTTTTCATTTTTAGCCAAGTTCTTGCGCCAAAAATGTGCCTTAATTACCCTGGTCCTGTCTGCATTTTCTCAATAATTCCTGTGAATTCTTAGATGTCATTGCTGTTATTTTTCCTTTAAGCATGAATTCATGTAGACATAACTTATTTTACATTCTAAGCCATACTTACAGCCTTCCTCTAAAGTGGGATGTTCCATTATTACAGCAGGATAATCCACTTGTGAGGGAAGATCTGAGGGTGAGTCCAATCCTCCTGCATGTTTTGGAGTAGGGTTGGCTGTAAAAACATAAATTATTATAATTTTGTTATGATGTAGAAATTAACGCATTTGTCTTATCAAATTTTATTTTAACCCTACAATGCAACGACACATATATGATCCCCATTAAATCTGTAACTATGAATTTATCTTTGTTAAAATTCTATCTTAAATGCTGACATTATCAAGGAATAACAATATAAATATGTAAGTGTATGTGAGTTATAGAGTGTACTAATACTAGTAAATAATTCAATACATAAACATTGTGCAGTGATTGTCTCTATCATTTCTTAACCTCTGTATCTTGTCTGAATTCAGAATGTTGTACCTAACTATTTTTTTTTTACATTAAAAAAGTGTTTTATGGTTCCCAGAACTTACTTGGGCGACCACCCACTGCTTTGCCTGCATGGACAGGTGTAGGATTGTCTGGTCTGATTGGTGCTGGTGACCCCTGACCTGCTGCATGTGCTGGGGTGGGGTTACCTGGGCGTATCCCACCTCGTGACGGTACAGTTTCTGGATACACTACAAAGTTCATTTAGGTTTAAAGTAACTGGTGTACAGTTACAAGAAATTGAAATACGAGATATTTTCACTTAACAGAAAAACTGAAAATTTCAAATACTGAAACTTTTGAAATCAATAATGGTACAAATTCTGCAAAAAAAGTCTTGCCAAAGATATGCATCATGAAAACAGTTTAAAAGCAAACTGGAAAAGGAGCTTGCTTGCAGTTGTTTGAAAAAAGAAGCAATAACAAAATTTAATCAATTTTTGTAAACGTCTGTGATAGCAAATGTGAAGAAAACAAATTCAGCTTGCAAAAAATATTATTTTGATTGTGTTTAATCATGTGACAATTACTAAACATAATTCTTGTGAATACCTGAATATGAAATAGGAGTATCAGCAACAGGTTTAGGTGCATGGGGCTCTCCAGGGGAAGCACTGGATCTTTCACTCTGACCTGAAGTGACTGCTGCTAGTGCTTAAAACCAAAAGATAAATAAAGTGCAACATATATCATACTATAACAATCACCATATATAAGAATACACTGTAAATAAATATAATGTGAATGTGTGATGTAAAATACATGTGAGAGAAAATTGTTTGTCAAGCAAACATAACATTACTTGGGCAAAAAATCCACGTTATCCTTAGGCTTTAATGACATTTTATTTTATTTCTTCTTAAAGGGAGACAACACAAGTTCTGCTAACCAACATTTATGAATAACTGGCTCATTTACTGAACTTATGTTGTTTTCATTTTCCCTAATATGCTCTTACCATTTCAGTGTTAGAATTAACTTTTTTAAGTAACTTGCCTGACGGTCAAATTACTTAAAAAATGACTTGCCCCAAAAAATTTAACTTGCCCTCAAATACTGCAGTACTGATTGACCAAATTTTTTCCACTTGCCCACCGGAAACCACAACTTGTTTTTTTTATTTGCCCGACGGTATTTTAAATCTCATGGGCAAGCGGGCAAGTGCTTATTTCTAACACTGCCATTTCATGTCACTAAGACCTTCTTTAATTCATCCCAAAGGTTATTTTCTTCCATAATGCATTCAAAAATGTCAAATAAAAATGTCAAGTATCAACTCTAAAAAGATAAAGCAGTTTTATTTCAAAGAGAAATAACATTCATCTCCTACAACACTGATACCTACATCTTGCAGGTTGAGCACTATTGACAGGACTGCTTTGTTCCTTGTTACTGTGACTAGAAGAGTTCCCACGGACAGCCTGAGTTCCATCTTTCCTTGGGTCCTCTGATAACTGTTGTAAAATCTCATCTACATCTTTAGCCTGAAATAATAAATTGTCAAATACAGTAATCTGTATGAAGAAACCTGCTTATAGTGGTAGATTTTTGTTAAAATAAGGGTTGATGATGAAGAATAGCAATAAACACACTGTTCACATGTATTCTGGATTATTCTAGGATTTCTGAATCACTCCAACGAACAATCATTTTAAAAATGTCATTTAAGTTAACATGTGCCAAGAATTTGACATAATAGATGCAAACAAGATAAGAACCTGGCATCTGTAACTGTACAAACAATGTATAATGTGAGCAAAATTCACAAAAGATACCCCTGCTCCCCTATGGATTATTGGCCCTTCGAATGACCCAAAATGAATTTCCTTCCTCAGTGCATATCTACACATTATTTCTTATGTTCATGTAAATTTACATTAAAATCAGTTTCGGAGGTGATGCACAGACAGTGTGATTCCTAAATACCCAAAACTTTGAGGGGTATTAATCATAAGGTTTGGGCAGTTTTTCCCCATTAGGAACACATGGTTACAATCAATCTAACATGCCATAGAATTTGAACAAGATAGACATACTTCTAAGAAGTCAAAAGCTAGAAAGTACCTGTGATAAAAGGAATGCTTTGCCAAATTCACTGTCAAAATAAGCCGGTATTTTCTTGTTTCTGAGAGCATTTCTCCCCTCCTGTTCCTCAGCAAGCTCTCGCTGGTCTTTCTCCCAATCAGCTTTGGTCCTCTTAGGTGTGGGTGTTGGAGGAGGACTAGGAGCTGGAGGGGTCATTGCTTTCTCATAAATATCTTTTACCACACCTAAAAATATCAACATTCAGATTTTACAAATCAGTAAAATCAAATATCTCAAATTCTTCAAAAAAAATATGCAAACATCAATATTCCATTTTAACAATTTAAATGAAAATAAAAATAAAACTTATCAGATATTTATTAAACAACTAAACTTTGTACAACACAAAGGAAGCAGTCTAATTTTATAAATATAAAAACAACAAAAAGTTTTTAATTTGCATTAAATTTTCACTCCTGGTTAAAATTGCCCATCCTCCTCAGGTTTTAAAATAATTGTCACATGCCAGTCCCAAGTCAGAAGTCAAGGTCATTTGTTGATCTTTGTCTTTTACATTGTTTTTTTTTTGTATTTATTTGTATAACATTGAGGCAAGATTTGCTTATGTTTTATTTGTTTGGGTAATCTATAGCTTGTCACAGGGAGTGGGAATGAGTATGGTCTCCTTGATATTTACCCCATATCTTCTCTGATTTATATCTATTGTTA
>JARWCS010343161.1:0-19506 GCA_034783895.1 Geukensia demissa | reverse complement strand
AATTCCGACCAACATGTCAGGTCGAATTTTCATTAAAGTGTCGAAATATTCTCTAAAGAACACGAAAAATACTACATGCATATGGAAAAACATTTTACCACGGAATATCGCATCTAAATCGGACACTGATGCAATAATACTAAAGGAGTTTGGTGATCCAAGGAAAGTGTTGACAATGGAAAAGTTAGAAGTCAGACAACCTTCAGATGATGAAGTTCTAGTTAAAATGATGATGGCACCAGTTAATCCATCTGACATCAATATGATTGAAGGGACATATCACATAAGACCTGATCTTCCTTGTATCGTGGGTAATGAGGGTGTTGGTGAAGTTGTCGAGGTTGGAAAAAATGTAAAGAATCTACGAAGAAGTGATTGGGTGATTCCATCAGAGCCTGCTTGGGGGACATGGCGTCGTCTTGCTGTGACATCTGAGGAAAAGCTTCAAAAAATAGACAATGATATACCGGTGTTAAGTGCTGCAACTATAATGGTGAATCCCTGCACAGCCTATCGAATGTTGAAAGACTATGTAAAACTTGAGAGTGGAGATGTTATAATACAAAATGGTGCAAACAGTGCAGTAGGACAGTGTATAATACAACTTGCTAAAGAGTGGAATATTCATACAATTAACATAGTACGAGATAGACCCAATATTGATGAATTGAAAAAGCATTTGAAAGACCTAGGGGCAACTCATGTGGTGACAGAAGAGTTTGTACGCACGACAGAAATGAAAGACTTAATCAAATCATACAGTGAGAAACCTAAACTTGCTTTCAACTGTGTAGGTGGTAAAAGTGCAACAGAACTTATTCGCTTCTTACAAGGAAAAGGGACAATGGTAACATATGGTGGAATGTCTAAAAAACCATTTGTGATCCCTACAGGAGCTCTTATTTTCAAAGAAGTAAAGATAGTCGGGTACTGGAACACACAGTGGAATGCTGAGAACAAAGATAGCAATGAAAAGAAAGAAATGTACAAAACTTTGTGCGAACTTATAAAAACATGTAAACTTCGTCCTCCATCAAGTGAAATTGTTCCATTGTCAAATTTTAAAGAAGCAATTGACAAATCTTTAGAAGGCTTTCAGAACAGCAAAAAAATCCTTTCAATGGAAGAGTAAAATTCTATTTGAGGTGTTTGTGTGAATCATTGCATTGAAATTGAAATGTTCAAATGTATACGCCATATTTTAAGTTGTCAGGAAATCCTTTGAAAATCATTGGTCAGTTTGTTCCTAGAACATATTTGTGATCCCTATTATGAACAAAGACACTAAATGAAATAAATTTGTACAAAGTGAAGCTTCCAATAATTGTAGAGAGTTTCCAAATAATCAATCAAAGCATACCAAGCATACCAGGGTATACTATGGTTTGGATATTTTGTCCAGCAAAAGTCTCTAACCAAACACAATTTGTTACAAATGAAGGTAGTCACTCAGTTGGATGACTCATGATAAGATTATGAATATCTGTATCATATATAATGGTGTTGTTACACCAGAGTTTCTACATTTGCCAAATATCTTTACTTATAATTATTCTCTAAATTTTTTCTTGGCTTCCAATGTGCATCACCATTTTTTTATGACGTCAAGAACAGTCAAAACATTCGAGACAATTTTCAGCTTATGTTGAAAAGGCCAAACATGTCCTGACTACTGAATGATTTTCCCTGTGGCGTGCATTAACAAAGACATTCAAACAATCAATCAAAAGGGTTAACATAATTGTTTTCAAGGATGGCTGATCAGTGGAAGAAATTTGGCTTTTTTTTTCTTTACCAGGATGATAAAAGGCTTCCCTTCCTTATAGCATTGTATAGGTCAAACCTACATCATATTACAAAACTTGTTCTATTATACACATATATTATTGGAAATACATGTAGCACTGAATTCAAATTCTATGGCTGTAAGAAAACTTGATTCAAATCTTAAAGTCTCCTTGTGGCTTTTTGTCACCATCTTTAAAGATGCACAATGAATGCCTTTTATTTTTCTGCCACTGGCATGAGATTTTCAACCTCTTGTTTAAAATTGGTGTAGAGGACCACCAAAATTTGGTTGAAACTTGCTCTTTTGTTTCAGACTAGTATATTAAAGCGAATTTCCAATAGAGTCCTACATGTATGTTAAATAAGTTTGGCTGTTGCAGCCATCTTTTGTGTTGGGCAAGGATGCTAACCACAACTTTGGTGGAGGACCATCTAAGGAACATTTCACCAATTTTTTTTTTGCAATTGGCTTTGTAGTTTTTAAATAAACACGAGTCCTTTATTTTAGTTTTAGTTATAAAGGCTATCTTGGATGGTTGGCAGGGATGATGGTCTCCATTTGGTAAAGTACCATCCAAGGACCATTCCACCAAAGTTTGGTCCAAATTGGCCAATTGGTATAATCATGTTAGTGGAGAAAGTTTAAATTATGAGATGTTGACAGACAATGGATGCCAAATGATTGCGAAAGCTCACTTTGCCTTTTAGGCCAGATCCATGCAAGCTAAAAACCAATAAAAAATCTAGAGAAGTCTGTTTTTCTGTCAAATTTTGAGACACATGTAGTAGCTGGCAAGTACCAGTAGTTATTTTCACTGATGAAATTTCATGTACATGTATTTGACCTTAAGATTTGGTTCAAACAAGGGTCATTATGGTATCTTACCACCTCTAATTACTGGAATTCTATCTCTGTCTAATGCTTTCAAGCTAAAATTTAAACCATTAAGGCACCCTACAGCCTGTGTCACTCTCCTAAACCAACATTATCACCTTTGCAACTTGTTAATGTTCAACCATAAATTTGTATTTTATTCTACAAAAAATTTTCATGTCTGGTCCAATGTTTAAATATGGTTACCAGAGGTAAGCAAGCCGCTTTTCGGGAAAAAATGACAGGGTCTAGTGTTAAACCAAGCGTGGTTCAATCCACTGAAATAAATTCCCCAGTACCTGATGAATCTAGTTTAACATCTCATGCCCAACATTACTGGATAGTTGCAGATAAGAATTCTGCACATAATTTCACCATATGGCCTTTCAATCAAAGTTAAGTTGTGGCTTGCTAAGTAGTTTAAAAGTAGAATAATTTTAGGTTCACCTGTTAAAATAGTTTAAATGAAGCATATATCTTGGTTGACAGAAAAAGATGCCAGACGGTTTTGACAGGATCACAAGGAAAGATTTAACCAAAGTTTGAATGAAAATGACCAAATCATTCCACAGAATATTTACAAGAGAAATAGGCTTCTATGTAGTATAAAGTTATATTGATAGATTAATGTTGGATAAAGACAAGGGATAATTACATGAAGGTTACAATTTGATAGAGGTCCACCAGAGGACCATTACATGTATGCCAAAGTTACATGTACAAGCATCTGTAGAATATCTAACAACCATAGATTATTCAGCTTTCAAATTGTAACATTCACATAATTTCAGATTAACAGTAAACCAGAAATAAGAACAGAAGTAAAAATTTTTTTCAGATCATCACTGTGGTATAATATAAAATGGGAGAAATTGTAAGTTCATAGGTACGCTAATAACATGAACCAATATAAGTAACAAAAGGGGAATATTCACTTTTTTCCCCCAAGTGTTGTGTTTACTGTGACTAATCAATAATAAAGTCAAGTTTAATAATAACTTTATTTAAAAAATATTCAGGACATTTATAATTTATCACATTTAATGTCCAAGGTCCTGTATTGTGTGGAAAATCTGTATCTATGGCATGTATTCAGAATCCCTAACACAAACATCAGTAAAAATATAGCTGACAAGAATTTAACAAAATGTTTCAGTTTATACAAATCTTAAAATTCTGTTGATAAGAATTTATTTAAGTTAATAATATGGCAAAACAATTATCCTTTAAAAAATAAACTTGAACTTGATTAGAATCTCCATAATTTTATGCTTTAATACATGCAATACTGTGATATAATGCACATTTTGACTCCATTTATCTTTAAAACTGTACATGATAGAGAAAAAAACTGTTGAGATACCACCAAAAATTCTCAATGAAAAACCTCATCTAAACTGGATGAAAGTTTAAACAATTTCATCTCCAGCAAAATTGCCTTTTTTAATGATTTGACCCCTTTTATATAAAAATAGATAAATGCTACAAAAAATGCATGGACTAACTTGTAGCAATTTTCATAAAAATCATTGGAAAAAAAGCATCAAATCAGATGAGAAATTAAAGGTTTTCAAAATAAGGGTTTTGCCAATTTTGAACCCAATATATCTCATACTTCAATGAACAGTAAAAGATGGGTCATGGCACATGTGGTTCAATAAGTTGGCTTAGTCATGGAGAATGGAAAGAAAAACCCCATTAAATAAATAAGTTATACTAAAATATAAGAAAAACCTGTTAAACCCTACCAGCATTTATCTTGTATCAAAATCAATGTCCCAAATTTTTTTTACTAGATCAAAATTCATCATGTGGATACTTATGCAAAAGACAACAGTGTCATACCATAATAAAACTGCAATTTTTGGGGATCATATGAACAAAATTATGAGAAAAACTCTACAATTGCCACTGAAAATTGAAAATAAGTTTTTCAGGTAAATTTATCATCTGTAGAAAAAAGGTAAAAATTAACAAATGAAATATTTCACAAAAGAAAAACAACAACCAAAGTTTTTTTTACAGAGGAAAGTCTACTGATGATCCTGAATAAGTGACATATACCTAAAACAAGCATGTGATAAAATGCTGTGGTATTGTTTAGAAGAGATATTTTACAACCATGTTTCACATATTAAAGTGACTGTCAACCATTTCACAAAGCACTTGTAATTGAGTAGGTAAGTTACACACATTTGTTAATGGATAACAACATTGCTAGGCCATATATCATTCAAAATATTTATTACTTTTGTGAATGCTGGTCTTGCACAGTCCACAACACTACCAAAAAAGAAAGTTGATAAAATATAAAATTCAGAAAGTTCCAATTTCAATTTATGGACAAATTCTTATCATCAGTTAAGTTTATTGAACATTTTACTCAAAAGAAGTGGTGGTTGATGGTTTTTATCGTCCTACACAGACACTCAAAAGAAGTTAGCAAATCATGTAAAAATGTTGAATTATATTGCTAGGAAAACTTTATTTGGTTGATGGAAAAAATCTAAGCATAAAAAGTTGATGAGACATTTGAATTATATTCAACATCTTCAATAATCTATCATCTATCATAATCTTCAATATCTTTGATATCCATGCTCAGATTGTTACCCAGACAAATTTTAAGAGTTTTAGGGCTATCTAACCTTCCATGACCTCTTTTCATATATGGTAGTAATCCTGATTGTTGCAAGTGCTTCATAAAATGGTTACTTTATTTTTTCACATAAATTAATAATTTCTTATGAAGATAAAGGATATTACAAGTATAATGATCTTTAGATCTTTAAATCTAAAATGTACTAAAGTGAACAAGATAATTTTAATGACCAGTATTTAAGAAATAAAAACAGTTGTGCCCTTTTTATGTATACAGCCTCTCAATCTGATTTAAATCATATTCTCATCTTGCTCTCATTTACTGATATGTCACAGTAGACATCCACGTGTGAAAGACCTAGGAGTTAATGGATAAAAGATGTAATTACTTTCAAGATCCTGTAAGCAGCAAAATAATTGGTCAATCTATCCATTGACCCCTAGGTCATTCACAAAGTGATGTCTATGGCGTTTCTTCAGATTCTCATGCCGTGACATATCAGTAAACGGGAGCAAGATGAGAATATGATTATAATCAGATTGACAGCCACTTCACCAGCCAGCCCCCACACCAAAGAACATTTGGTGCACAAGGAGTAAGGGCATTATTTAATTTACATGCTCAGGTTGTTACCCAGACAAATTTTAAGAGTTTTAGGGCTATCTAACATTCCTTGACCTCTTTTCATTTTATGGTAGTAATCCTGACTGTTGCAAGTGCTTTAGTGGAAAAAAATATGCCTTGGTATATTTATCTTTCCAACATCTTGATTTCATTAGCTGACATAAAGGGTCACCAAAATAGAAATTAAAATGGATCTTCCACATATCTTGGTTTGAGAACAATATTGTTCGGATTTTAATTAGATTTACCTTTTACCATTTCAAAACAAGACATTTTACCAAAAAAGGCATATTTGGTAAATAAAATGTGCAGTCAGATTTACATTTTACCACTTCAAAATATGCTTCAAAAACATTTGAAAAAATAAGCAAAAACAAGTACATGTAAACTTTGGAATCAATATTTCAGTTTTTGACATATTTTGGCCCCAAAAGGGCCTTTATTCCCTTAATACTCCTTTGAACTTAAATTCTTAATATAAAACCCCTCAAAAAGATGTCCTTCATTTATGGCCACTTTTTTCTCTGTAAATGGGGTGATCTTCATCTCGACTAACCAAGGGGTTCGCTCAGGTCCCTCCTCACTAAGTGGTGAACAACTGTGGAGAATTTGACATATAATTTTAAGTTAACAGTGATCAGCAATTTATTGCACAGGAACAAAGTAATAGTTTAAAAAACACATTTACTTCACCCACCTGTAATTAGATTCAACACCAGATAGAACGGAAACAAATTCATAAACTATAAATCATTACAATACTACTATCTTATGCTAAATAGTTACCAAATGGATAAGAGGAGACAACAATTGGCATGAAAAGAAATTTTCTTTCATTGAAAGTTTATAAATGCAACACAACCAATTTGATGAAATTTTTTTCTCTGACAATAACTGTTAAAATTATTTCATAACATAATCTGTAAAATGATTGGGATCTCTATGTTCTCTGCCAAGTCTATAATTTAATGATTCCACTTGATTCAATCTAATTAAAATTAGATCTCCATACTTGCCTCCCTCTTTTATTGTCCTGGCTCCCATACCGCAACAAAAAGGGTGGACCAAGTGTGTAGATCTAATTTTAATTAGACTGAACTTGATTAAGTTTTGTTTATTGTTCATCTTGTTCTTGCACTCTGTTCTTCTCAATAAATCTCCTCTCGATAATCCACTCCCCCTCCCGCCTCTCTCTTGTGGGGCCCATATTCACATCTCCATTAAAACATTGTACAAAACAGTTTTTGGATGATACTTTTTACTTGTCGTCCACAAAAAATATATACATACCAATGTCATAGTAACAGAACTTAAAAAAAGGGTAATAATACATATAATGTTAGTTCCCAGAAAAATACAGATTTTACAATAACCTGTCTATTGTGACCTTCATATTTTTATTAGAGGTGGTCTTCAAATACAGGTTTTTAAAAAGATATGAAATGCATTGAAATGGGGAAGTAAAACTGTTGTCACACGAGGCAGGTTATTGCTGTACAGAGGTGTTTGTCAGACATTTTTTACTGTAGTAATATGGATTTAGCACAGCCTACTACAATATTACCTTCAAATCACTACCTGACAACAAATATTCCAATAGAATATGTTAAATCTGTAATGTACTCTCTGTAAGTATAGATTCCTTATAAAACAATAAATAAACCATAATTAACAAGTGAGATTCAATAAAAACAAATTATGACAAATTCATGTAAAGTACAAGTATTTTTTAAAGTTTTAATATAAATAGGGACACATAAAAGTCAGTATGGTTAATCACAGATAAAAAATGGCCATTTATAGTGATGACAATTTCTACAAAAATAAAGGACGGATTATTCTAGCACTTACATGAAACACATACATACATGTACAATAGACAATGACTAAAGTTAGACACTTGACAAATGTTTATCTCATAGTAACAGTATTTGTATATTAAACTCTGGACCAATCCTCAACAAAATTAAACAATTTCTTATGCCTCAATCAGTATGTATGAATTCATTCTTAGTTGTAAAATAAAAAAATAGTTATGTCCATGTATCCATTGTTTGTGTGCTACCCATTTAAAATCATTTCAAGATTAATTAAAACAAAGAAATTTAGTTACTAACAAAATACATGTTTTTGTGTACTATAAATTATAATTAAGGGATTTTTTACAAAGAACCCTAATAATGTATATATTTGGCCTAAAAACCAAATAGTGTCCAAATAAAAATTTGATAAATAAAATTATCCGTCTCATTCATACATCTCTACAATTTCATTTGTCCCATCAGTTCAATGGCACACGTTTCAACAACTCACACATTAAAATTTGGCCCAAATATCCCATTACACTTTAATAAGATTCACACAGTACAGAGGTTCATTAGATCTATGCTTTGTCCATCAGATCGAGTAGATCATCATTGTCATTTGATGAACCTTCATTCACTGCAAGTTCTCCCATAATTCTACTTAATTCTTCATTCTTCTGTTTCTGTAAAACATTCAAATATTTGTATATTTAGTGAATACTGCTTCAAGACCAATACTGTGAAGGGGGGGTGAAAGTTATTAACGTCCTACTCAGCAAATTAAATCGGACAAAAATTTTCGAGAATTGTTCTAATTTGTTATACTACTCCATATTATTCACTCAATGTTGAAAAAATAAAAAAGAATTAAGATAAACATAATTATAAACAATGTAAACCACATTAGCATGATTTAAAAAAAAATAAAAATTTACAAAGATAATCTTTTTATCTTTTGCATGTGGCAACTTCAAAAATTTGCATGCAATTGTATCTGAATATTGAATGTGATGTGTTTAAAAACAGTGGGAAAAGAGATACAAGTGTGACAGTGTTACCGTAAACTCCAATTTCTCTGTTATTTTTTATCACGACACATAGATGAAATTTTCTGATATACAGCATTAAAAATTGTGTTGCACAACATGACCACTAATGCTGTTTTTTTCCATAAGTGGAACTTTAAATTGCGTAATAATAGTATATTGTTAAGGCATTTTTATCAGTATTTATCTAACTTCCACTATCTGAAGTTCAATATAAATCATGTATTAGTTAAACTTCGGTTGCAACTCTAGGAAGGATGCAGACTCAGAGGAGTTGAAGTTCAGCAAGCTTCCCTTGCACAAATAATCTCAACTGAGTTTTTACTTGAATGCTAGAAATCAGGCAATTTGATATGACAATTTTTGTACATTTAATCGAGTTCTCAGATTTGAGAAAAAATCTTAGTTTGTTATATATGTTTTGTGTAAATCTTTTTTTACAGTACAGCAGACACAAATGTGGGCTTTGCTATTAATGTCATTTCTCAACAGAAACATATTCTTATAAAAATCTAAATAACTGATATCATTCAACACACAGGTGATCACTTTAATCCATGCTGGTGAAGTATTTACCAGTGTTATAGTCACTGTTCCTTCTGGTTGCTTAATACAAAATGGAAGAAACTATAGACAATAATTAGATTGTTTAAGTGTTCAAATGTAGTGTCAAATCTGGTGGCAATTCTGTATTTTTTTACTATAAGTCTATGGGGTATAATATGCATTTTCCCCACATACTTATAATGAGATAGGTATTAAATATAAAAGAAAAATATCTTGTCTTACAGTCCAAAAATTCAGTTTTTTCATAATATTCACGCTGTATGATTTTATATTAAATTGTACTGCTTTTGATGCCACAGGCAAATTATAAAATTTCACTGTACATTAGTAGTTAATCTGAAAAGTTAAAGAAAGTAAAAGCAGCCACCACCTGCTAAGGGCACCTTGATACCCAGCATTGCCTCTATTTATTACTGTCATGCATTTATCTAGAATCATTATGCACTTATTTACTTAGCTGTGTAATTGCCCAAATATAATTAAAAACCTCAGTTTTAGAAATAGATGGCCACTGTAAAATTTCCACTGTTTTTTCTCTTCGGTAGTTAAATATTGGTCAAAGTCGCATGGCAGTTGCCATCCCTAGATGTATCCTGCAAACCAATATGGTTGAAGTGGGTCATGACAGTAAGCTGGGATGGACTTTAACCATGTTTTCATGTATTAAATATAAGTAAGAGTCAGCATCCTAAGCAGGCATTGCAGTTGTCATCCCTAAATTCATCATGCAAACCAATATGGTTGATATGGAACATGACAGTGAGCTGGACTGGACTTAAACCATGTTTCCTGACCAAGTTTTCATGCATCAAATATAATTCAAAGTCATGCATTTCAGTCAACCCTAGTTGTATCATGCTAACCCCTATGTGGAATGGACTTTTTTCCTAACCAAATTTATGAGCTAAATATTGGTCTTACCATAAACTCGAGATACTTAATTTGTAAATTTTTACTACATTATCTACTGTAGGGGAGGGGGTGAAAGTTATAAATGTCATACACAGCAAATTAATGTTCTCCTGTATGAGAAAGTATTTAAATTAAGCCGAAAATTACGTAAATTTCTGTGTTTTTCAGAAAAACCAGCAAGCTTGCCCTATGAAAAAATAAAAGCCCATGGAAATATTTATTAGGCAAGGTATAATTTGGTTCCAGATAGATTTATGGAAATAAAATCCGGATTTCCCAGTTATAGCTATAATGCAATATCTTCTTATAGGTAGATAACGTGTCAAACACCAACGGAATAAGTCAAAGTCAGCATCCAATGCATGCAGCCATCCCTAGATGCATCATGATAAACATCTATTTTGACTACTTTAGATTCAGTTTATTTTATTGGCTTCATACGTGTTTCAACAGCCTTACCTTAGAAACATTTATTTAGACTACTTTAGATTCTGCTAATTCTATTGGTTTCATACGTGTTTCAACAGCCTTACTTTGGAAGCATCTATTTTGACTACTTTAGATTCTGCTAATTTTACTGGCTTCATAAGTGCTTCAGCAGCCTTACCTTAGAAGCATCTATTTAGACTACTTAAGATTCACTAATTCTATAGGCTCCATAAGTGCTTCAAAAGCCTTACCTTACAAGCATCAATTTTGACTACTTTAGATTCAGCTAATTCTATTGGCTTCATACTTGGTTCAGCAGCCTTACCTTTGAAGCATCTATTTTGACTACTTAAGATTCAGTTAATTTAACTGGCTTTATAAGTACTTCAGCAGCCTAACCTTAGAAGCATCAATTTAGACTACTTAAAATTCAGATAATTTTATTGGATTCATAAGTAATTCACCAGCCTAACCTTAGAAGCATCTATTTTGACTACTTTAGATTCAGCTAACTCTATAGGCCCCATAAGTGCTTCAACGACCATACCATAGAAGCATCTATTTTGCCTACTTAAGATTCAGCTAATTCTATTCGTTTAATAAGTCCTTCAGCAGCCTTACCTTAGAAGCATCTATTTTGACTACTTTAGATTCAGCTAATTCTATTGGCTTCATAAGTGCTTCAGCAGCCAGTCTATAAAGAGACAATATTTTATTTAAATGTACATTTATTTACTTCAAGATGCTCATTGTAAAAAGAGCTATCTCAAATCTCCACTGAGGGAGGAAGTTGTTGTTATTTGTAAGAGTAAAGCCTTGAGGGTTAGACCTGAGAAAAATTCTGTTGTGAATTAAGAAATTTTATTTGATAATGATATATATTTTTTTAATTGGAATGTGTGAGATTATACTTCATTGGCTCCTATTAATAATACAACATGAACTATATCTTCTTTATAAACATTGATTTTGATTCACAAAAATGGATGCACTTTAAGTGCTTCATTTTATAAAATTGCCCGAATTAAGCTTGAAGGATGCACAAGAGTAAACATAAGCCCAATAAATAAAAAAATCAATTGTAAATCTCATATTTTCACCAAAAATTTCACCAAAGAATTTTAACTCAACTTGCAATGTATAATTTTATCTCTCCTCAAATACAAATAAATTCCACATGCACTGTGTTGTATACCCTGACAAACCTTAAGTAACTAGAATATATGTGGTGAAAAAAACAGTAAATGTAGAACCAATGTAAGGGACTGGAATACAGAGCATTTTTTAACCCTAATCATTACAAAACAATCAATATGTAAATGTCCAGATACAGGATTAAGATTCAAACTCTGAAATTATAGATTTATGCAAGGTTCTTCTCCTTCTGTGATGTAACATTGGTTTGTTATAATTATGTCTTCACAGAGAAGACATTTTTCAATATTAAAAGAAAGGTTTTGTATGTAATCTTGTGTAACTAAGTTCTCAAATGTCTTGATGGTCCAAAATCTTGAATATGAAAGCCATTGTTGGTGATGGCCATTTTTCAATTTTTTATCTCATAGTGTAGAGCTGGTGCTAGAAGAAGCATCAATGTTTTCCACAAATCTAAAGTTAAAGAGCTTAATTTGCTTGCTTATATCATATCTAATGACAACATCAATTATTTCCATCTTTTTTAGAAACGCCTACTTTTCTTAAATAAAATATATTGTAATCAAAGTCATTTAAAGCAATACTAAAATGTATGAATTGTTAATAATTTTCTTTTTACTTTAAATTATTGATCTGCAAGTATTACTTCAAAGTGCATAGAAAATTTGCTTAGAATCAATTAGAGCCTGATTTTTCGATCCAGCAATGAGTTTCCGAAAAAGCAACAACATTAAGGATGTTGACTCCTTATGTTTTGAAATTGTTGTCAGATTTTTTAACTCCTCTAGTTTCATCCATTTAAATGCATTAAAAAATTTTCCCCAGTGACATCCAAATTATTTTTTTTTTAAATTACATCTTAAAAAGCTATTTTTAATTTTTTTTAATGAAATTCCATTTGTTTCTTCATGTCTTTTGAAAGATAGAACATGTCCATACAAAGCCAATGAAAAATCAAGAGAGATCTGTTTACCACTAAATTCAGTGCAGTTATATCTTTAACAAGAGCACATTATCCTATCAATTTTTTTGAATGATTTTTATTCCAAATCAAACTCCTCCAAACTACGAGAAATATCTAAAATTCTATTTATAAACTGAACTTTATAACAACTTACTCTTCCTCCTTGTCTGTTTTGAACAAATTTAATCTGATTTCTGATTTATTACTAGCTTTTCTACTTCCTATTAACTGAGACAACAGGTCTAACTGGGCTTTTGCTAAAGGATCGGGTGTACTTGATTCCTACAAAAAATAAACAAACATAAAAATCTCAATGAGAAATGAGTTTCTGTCTTTTGTGCATTTATTCAATTTATTATCTAATGAAGAGTTTGCCTTCTCTAAATGCTGTGTGGAGGCAGTATTACTTTTCACATATTTGCAGTGTATGCTCTATTGCTTCCATTTATGGAATATGTGTGGAAAATACAATAGTAACTTTTCCATTTTGTTATCAATTTTAACCTGAAAGTTAATCAAGAAAAGCACTTTGTGCAAAGATGAATTCATGTTAATGTAATTTGTAAAAATATTGAAAGAGGAAAGGGTTTCTGTCTTTTCAGCATTTGATTCATATCTTTTATTTTTATAATACAATAAGAATGTCTGCTGGCATTTTAACTGACAATTGGGCTCAAGACTCAGGTGTACTTAAATTATACAATGCAATAAGAAAGTCTAATGGCACTTCAGTAAACTGGTTGATTATAAATGTATTATAATTATTAAGCAAATCTTTCTGAAATACTGCAACCAACACCCATCAACTTCAAAAAGAACCTCCAAACTCCCCCTCATACAATCAAGTCGGGAACAATGCCTATGAAATATCAAATGTATAAAAGATTATAATTATCTCCCCTTTTTCACATTATCAGAATGCTATAATAATCTTATAGAAGTACCAGTACATACTAGATCAGAACTTGTTGTTGTTCTTGATGTACCTGTTGTTTCTACTGGTCTAGATACTGAATACCTGTAATCATAAATAAAACATGACATTTTTTACTTTAGGTGTATCTTTTCTCTGGGGTTTGGGAATTTTTGTCAAATCTTCTGTTAAATGAAAGTTTTTTATTCAATCTGATACAATGTATAGTAAGACAATAAAATAAACCTAATGCTGCTAAAAGCTGTATTATTCATCATACAACAGTTTACATAATACCACATTTCACTAGTGAGTCTGTCTCTATCTCATAATTAAGGAAACCCTGATGTTAAACCTACACATACACAACTGCAAGAAAATAAAATTGAGACTGTACCAAGGCAACTTTTGTTTATTTCAGAACTTTTAGGCCTCTTCTTATTCCATCCTCATTTATATAAGAAACTACATTAAAGTTTATTCACATTAAACTGTATGCACATTTTAGCTCATTAAACTATGACTTTGCAAGAATGCAAGATTATTTTCATTTTTTTCTGACACATCTTTTAGAATGATCATATATAAGTACATGTATATACATATATTTATAACAGTTTCATTTATTAAAAGGCTGTAACAAAATAAACAAAATTAAAATAAAGTATTCCTTGTATTAAGCGCCCAAGGTACTTGAAAAAATTAAAACTGGGGTGGTTATTAGAATGCTCATAATCTGCAATTTGATCAAGTTAAGTTTGGAAATATTTATGTTTCCTTAGTTTATAAAAGCCTGAAATGAAGAATTCTAGATTCCCTTCCATAAATTATGTGTCTCTCAAGTCAAAATTTTCTGTTCCTTGATTTTGTAAAGCTTTACAATACCCAGAGTTTGAGGGGGCACTGAAGGATTTCAAATGAATCAAAGTGAGAAAGCACTTATAGTGGTATGGGCACTTATTACAAGGAATATTGTTATAAAAAACATCCTGGTTTAACATTTCATCAACAAGATTGATGGACAGAACTTTTTAACACAAAAAAATGGAAGCAAATAACATAAAAAATCATTGACATTTATACAATAGACTTACTCAAATTGACTTATAATCCTAGAAATAACAGAAAGATTATCAAAGCATGTGACACTGGACTTCAAGAAACATGTAACAATCATTTTCATGACAGACCTTCTAGAAGTGAATGACAGTGTTATCAACTACTGTACATCATGGCAAACCGCATCTTTTTCTATATGTAAATGCTAAAGCACGAATCTGCACAGACACACAGTGATTCTGCTCTAACTAGCTTCATAGAGGTTATAATTATTCTGAAACTGATGAACCATCTTCCTTAAATAATTGTGTTTCCTTTATTTTACTGGTAATAATTGATTAACCTGAAAATCTGCTCCTAATTAATGTTTTTAACCTTTGACCTACTTACATATTTGTGCCTAATTTTGTGATTCTGTTTCCCTTCATGTCAAATGACCCTTCACCTTGTGATGGCTGATATGATCCCCCTGGAGGGAACTGTAGTGTCTTAATTTCATTTCCATTTTCATTATAGTACCTGAAAGGCAGAAAAAATTCAATGCAATTTAATGCATGAGACAGCTGAGATCGAAAATCATGGCTTAACCTACATATTTATGTGAAGAAAGCACTAAGCTGCACTTTTACTGGCTGCATTTTTTCACCATCTCTGTACAACTTGGTGTTAAGATTTTCTGGATATAATCCATGTACTCGTCATGTCTTTAGCTCTTTGTTCTATAGCTGTTATAACACATAAATATGTTTTCAAACATTTTAAAATCCACCCTTTTCTTCACTTAATTAATCTGATGAATTTTTCATTGTAAGATGTAATTGACTTCTATTTGTACCGGTACACGCAATCCTAGATCAAAACAAAAAATCTCTAGAAATCATCTGACTATAGATAGATGATATTAAAAACATAATGCAACTTCAAAATTGATATATTACTTTTAAAGTAACAAAGTATACCGTATAAGACCAGGAGTTTCAGTTCCATACGGCAGATGTCCTGTGGTTGGTAATACAAATCTACCATTACTATTCTGTACTTTGTCTTTTAAGAATATTGACACCTTAAAAATAAATAAAAAATCTATTTAAAAGAATTTAAATGCATTTCACAGCTCAACATTTCTACCACTGCATCCAATTAAGATATGATAGTTAAACTTACAAATAAGTTAAATGAGGTTAGCCCAGCATTATAATTTATATATTTCTTAAGAGAAAAAAATGTGTCATTCACAGTGCAGTTTAGTAAATTGGTTTCTGTAAATAATAATTATCATAATGCAAGTGATAGCACTAGGATAATGTTTTTAGGTACCATGTATCTCAGTATGTATGCAAGTCGATAATATCCTGGATAATCTCAGGAACCACTGGACACAGAAAAATTAAATTTGAGCCATTAATTGGGCTATGGGTGGGGACAGTGCCAAAGGTTTTGAAAATTTTATATGCCACCTGGTCATTCTACTCACCAGGGGTGGGCTGCACAGGTGACCTAAGAGTACATTTTTCTTTACCCTTAAACTCCTCCAGGGTTTTTTAGAGAACAGAAATGAAACTTTGCCAGCTTGATGCATTAATGTTGTAGATTGTGAGAAAGGTTTTGGAATTTTGATTGCTGGCCCTGGGTCGGGGCTATAATCCCCCAATCAGAAATTTTTACATTTTCATTAAATATGTTCAGATCCCTACCAAGTTCCATGGGCATACCCAGGGGTTGGCTCCACCCCAAAACTGTATATATTCTTAATGGGCATGAAAGGACAAGTTCAATGGGCATCCCTGAGGGTTGACCCCACCCCTTCCCCTCAATTTTTTTTAAATCAAAAGTTATCTCAAAAACAGTTCAGATTCCCATCCCATAACCAAATATATTTTAAAATGGAAAGAAAGTTTCATGGTCACCCCTAGGGATGGCCTCATCCCCCTACATTTCGAAATCAAAAACAGTTCAGATCTCTACCCCTTTACCATATATGTTCTTAGTATACATGAAAAAACAAGTTTCATGGGAATCTCCTGGGGTCAACCTCTCCCCCTCACTGTGGAAATTACAAATTATCTCAAAACAGTTCAGATCCCCACATCTAAATGTAATATTCCTAATCAGCATGTAAAAACAACTTCTTTTTATTTTTAAAAGAAAGAATATGGAATATATGCCAGGGATATATATTTAGGCATTCTACAGGGTCAGTCCTACCCCATCATTTTGAATATTGAAGGTTTTCTCAAAAACACTTCAAATTCCTACTCCAAAACCATTTAAATATATAAGTGCATCCAGGGCTTGCATTACCCCCTATCCATTTCTGAAATTTCTGGTTATATATATAATAAAAAACAGTTCAGTGAAATTACCCTAGAAGAAGATTATATCAAAACTTTTACAATTGAAATGCAATTTCTTCAGAACATTTTATATTTTTTTGAAAGGCCTGCTGTATTACTTTACTTTGTAATACATGTATTATACACCAGAGTAGCATGGGAATATTCAGCGTGACTGTTTTGACTAGTTCAGAGATGATTCTAATTTGTATAACAGACATCCCTTTTATAAAGTGCATGATTCTTTTTAGTTTGAAATAAATCTAAAAAAAAAGTCATGAAAAAACATACAATTAGGATAATCCATTTATTTGTAAAGTATTGATTTCTCTGTATGCATAATAACACTCTAAATCTCTTAATCTTCTTAGTAAATAGTGAGAGACAGGTTATAACAAAGTTGATCATCATAACCTAGAAAGACAGACAAATGATATAAGCTGTTACTTATTCTTTCAAGAATTAATAATTTCATATCTATCAATCAACTGACAGTTTAGAAATTTTTAAATAATAGTGATTTTTTACTAGACAACAAAGCACTTTTTTATATATCTGATCTGCAATTATTCCTTAGGCATACAATGGAACATTCATTATTTTAAAGAAGCCACACTGCATATCCTTGCACTAATCTGGTGTTTGATAGTATAACTTAGTGAAAGAGCTAAAAAGAAAACTATTTGATGGTGTTTTTTCAAATTGATAGAAGCAATTTTAGAAACTGAATGATGAATAGTTATTGAAGTACATATACAGTAACAAAATTTCCACCATAATTGCAAGTTTTCTCAGGCAAAATAAACTGCTTTAGAAATTGATTCTTTTTATTCTTTATTTATCAAACTCTAACTGAAATTGAAGAATTCATATTTGAAAATCAATATAAACATTAAAACGTGCAAACACCTGTAACTTGATAGAAATAAGGCAAGTTTAATTATTTTACACAAACTGAACACATCATTTTTACAACGGTCTATATTCATAACTGTGCAATAAATAATGGTAACAGATTTTGTCAATATATACATTGACACCTTCAAGGCAATTGATTTCCTCCCTGGGAATCACAAAACATAATAAAAATGAAAAGATAGTGCTAATTAAATCATTTATTGGTAATACTGTGCAATTCTGTATATACTTAGATCAATAACAATATTGTTATATTCTTCATGCCAATCTCAAGGAAGCTGCTTGTTCAATAAATTGTGACTGATAATGGGATTCATACATGTACCAAATGGAGAATGATAGACAAAACTGCTTGTTCATTAGATTGTGGCTGATAATTTGATTCATAGCAAATGTACCTAAGTGTCTTGAGAAATCAAGAGACAATATGTATCTAAAGACATGTCTCAACAACATGACGAGTATCTACGAGCCATGCCTTAGGACACTTTTTTTCACAAGATGTCTCAAAAACACTAGAGTTTATTTGATATTTTCTAACTTCCAGGATGCTATCAACTTTTATTTGCATAATGTATTTGGCCTGTGCCCATGTGTGTCCATATGTGTCCACAAAAGCCATGACACTGTGAATCAAGTTGATCCAATTGCAGAAACCACATCTTAAAAATGAAATCTGAAAATTGAGAAAATATAATTTGGAAACACCAAAATTATTTCTCAAAGCTAAAAATATCTAAAAACTTTATATACATTATAATTTTCTTGTTGTCAAGGTTAGACATAGGGCCCAAAACATTTTAAAGGTCAACAATTTACATTTGCATTAATTTATGCATTGTATTTTGAAAAATGTTGAAAAATTAAGAAAGGCTAAAGATCTGATGACATGAAACAGATCAATATGTAATGAGCTTCAAATAAAAAAATCTACTACTACAATTATGAAAATGAAAAGGTATAGGGTAAATGTTTGAGAGACTGCAGTCCAACCACGAGAAAAACGAATGGAATTTACAAAATCTAGAGGTCTCTACAAGGCCTTCAAAATGAGAGGAATACCATTCCTTGTAGAAGGCTTTAATTCCTCCCCCAACCCCCTCCCCACCCCACAAAAAAAATTAACCATCCTTCAAAATCCATAATAAAACTTCAAACTACCTTCAAAACAGTTTCAACCAATTTCATAACCATTGTTTACTGATAGAAAGCAGCTTTCTTAACTAATTGAACAAGCAACTTTGTTGAAGCTGAGGGACCATTACTGTATTCTATAAAGTCTTGATATAAATCCATTCAATATTTATTATACACATTCAAACTACCTTCACTGGTCCGTTGCTGCATAACTATGTCAACAAAAATTATTTTAACAAAAAAGATTCTATGTTGCAATACTAAAGTCATAACTGATGTAACAGATTGATCAGGGTCTACATTGGTTTTTATTACCTAATAGTATATGAATTACCTATCTATTTA
This sequence comes from Geukensia demissa, assembly GCA_034783895.1. Taxonomy (NCBI): domain Eukaryota; kingdom Metazoa; phylum Mollusca; class Bivalvia; order Mytilida; family Mytilidae; genus Geukensia; species Geukensia demissa. The sequence goes on along the minus strand of JARWCS010343161.1, from coordinate 35 downwards.
ATATAATTTAGTTTTAACCCTAATTTTACTTTTTT